>JAULKK010060096.1:0-18516 GCA_032355705.1 Rubia peregrina
TAGAATATTAGACCCATTTAGGACCCGTTTTGGACCCAAGACCCGTTTAGACCCATCGGGTCTGGGTACGGGTCTAACTAAATTTTCTTAGGGTCGGGTCTGGGTCTTATTAGACCCAACCCATGATCATCCCTACTCTGGAGCACTAGCAACAAGAGCTCGAGCAGAACTGCCTTGCCGCAGTACATGCAAAAATAAATGAGAAGAGGAAAAGGTTGATGATGCACTGGCTCTAGTTGTTCATATCTTAAGGTTCAGTTTTTTCTTTTAATTATGGTGTATAATTGTTGAGGCTCGCAGATTATTATGCAAAAACAGATATATTTCTTGAACAATCATTGAAACATACCAATATGTTGTGGTTGTGGGTTTGTTATTCCATCACCACATCAAAATATCTCCCTTTTAATAAGAGCATCACGAAAATATGTGACAAGTAGAAAGTTATCCTCAAGCGAATTGTTATCGATAAAAAACATTCGCCAACCTTGAATAAAATACTTTTTTATTCATGTGATAGCATATTTCAACAAGCCAACATTTCTCTCAACCACAAGAGCATGTCAAAGTTATCAGATTGGGGAACTGGGCAAGTTTGATCTTTATCCAATGCTCATCTTGGATCATCTAAGTTTTAATTAAATCAAAGAAATTTATTGAAATATAACATGACCAAAACTTTTGCCTTGTATATAAATAAAAAGTAGGCTAAAAAATATATTATTTACCACTTTCTCCATGTCCAAGTGGTGGAAAAAGGTTTTGTAGAATGAAGGTTGCTTGAATTTTTTATCGTTTTAACTTGGGATCAGTGCAATCTTTGGAGCTGAGTTGATCCTCCTTTTAGTATTTTTTAACATTTCAAAAGTTTAAAATTATATTGTACAACAATCAAAACTTAATTTTTATACTCTCTCGATCCCACAATTAAATATCTTGTTCAACCATCGAGCATGCCCATTTTAATCTTTTCATGCTTCATATGCATTTTTTAAAACTGAATCAGTTTTATTAATATTAATATTTTTATTTTTTTTGAAATGTGGAGAATAAATGTTTAGTGCTACAGTCATATTAATGCACAATTAGGGGCGGCATATTTTTCGCACTTTGGTAAATTGGATAATGTAGTGTTTTTCTTAACGAACCTCTACTTGACCTTGAGCTACACAATTAAGATCAAATCTAGATGAAGATAAAATTCGCCAATTTTAAAAAATGTTTCTCTCACCTTCATCTCTGCATATTCTAGAAACCGACATCTTGTACTTCAAACAAAGGCGCTGACACAACTTAGGTATTTTATCATACTCCATAATAGTTCCAAATACGTCCATTCAAAATCCAAAGCAGCTAAATTCACTTGCAATTTAGCTTCATATTTCATGAAACTCTTCAACCATTAGTTTTCTCTTTACTTTGTTTCTTCCCTGCCCGTCTTTTCTCTGAATTCAAACTCGCTTGGTTAGCTCCTAGGCTCTGGTCAACTACCTTCCAATCTCCATTAGGGTGAAAATTTATTTGTTAAGTTTCCTTTCTTTCCATCCCTTCAAAAACTGTCTCTTTGTGCAAATTGGTTTGACCCTTATCAATAATCATTAGTGTGAACACTTTAGAGGGCCTAATATTTCTAATGTTCTTTGACTTAATACATTTTCTTCATTCATTACATGTATGCATATAGAATAAAATGTAAAACTAAATTAAACATGATTAAATTGGAGTATATATGTCTAAATATTTAGTTCAAGTTAGTCTTTTACAATTACAATTAAAAAAAACAACTGAAATTAACCAACTTGAAATAAATCGAACTAAACTCAGTTAAAATGAAATAAATTGAATTAAACTATGTCGAAATCAAATGAATAAATCAAGTGTTAGTTTTCATAATATTACAAAAATGCGATTATCGTGATTACGAACTGAGTCACCCTTCCCAAAACCTTCCACCCTTACCCTTATAATTACTTGCATGGTCGGTTTTCTCACAATATAATAGTTCCATTTCAAATTTACATCTCCAAATTTTGATTATCCCTACCATCTAAGCCTATTATGTCGTACCTCTACTGCTAAGATGACAACGTCACTCACATCGGGTGCCTGGAAGCGCTACAACGGCAAGAAGCCATGGCTGTTCGGGCACGGAATCACCCCATCGAAACGATGGAAGATTGTTTTGTAGAGTGAAGGTTGCTTGAAATTTAAATAGTTTTTACTTGGGACCATTGCCATCTTTGGGTTTGAGTTGATCATTCTTTCAAATTTTTTTCAACATGTTAATTTTCAAAATGATATTGTAGAGAAACCGAAGCATATTTTTATACTCTCCATCCCACAATTAAATATCATGTACAAGCATCGAGCGTGATAATTTTTTTTATTACATGCTCAGTATTCAATTTAAACAGAATGAGTTTTTCTAATATTAAGTTTTTCTTTTTCTTTGAAATTTGGTAAACAAATGCTGAGTCACACTGTTAGATTAATGCACAATTAGGGGAGGCACATTTTCTGCACTTTTGTAAATTGATTGATTTAGTGCTTTTATTGACCAACCTCTACTTGATTTCAAACTTAAGATCATATCTAGATCAAGATGAAAATTTCCAACTTCCAACAATATTTCTCTCATCTTCATCTCTACAGATCATTGAAACTGACGTCTTGTCCTTCAAACAAAGGTGTTGACAAACCTTAGGTACTTGCACATACTCCATAACAGTTTCCAATAGCTCCATTCAGAAGCCAACGTAGTTTAGCTTCATTTTCCTTGAACTTTTCCACCATTAATTTTCTCCTTACTCTTTTTCTTTATCGCTGGTTTTTTCACTGAATTCAAACACTTTGGGTTAGCTCCGAAATCTACTCAACTTCCTTCCAATCTCCATCAAGGTGAAGATTGGTATATTAAGTTTTTTGTTTTGTATTTCTGCAACAACTGTCACTTTGTGCAAATTGGTTACTTCTCTGTTATCAACAATCATAAGCGTGCACACTTCAGGAGGGAATATAATTCTAATGTTCTTCCACTTAAAACACGCTCTTCAATCATTACATGTGTGCATATAGAATAAAATTTACGACTAAGTTGAACATGACTAAATTTTAATGTATATATCTAAATATGTAACATGTTATAGTTTTGTCTTTAATAAATTAAAATTTAAAAAATCTACTTAAATTAAATAACTTGATATAAATTGAACTAAACTAAGTCGAAATTAAATAAATTCAATTAAACTATGTCAAAAAAATATGAATAAATCAATTATTAGTTTTCATAATATTACAAATCTCCAATGGCGTCACCACCATAGCCTATTATGCCGCATCTTTACCGCTAACACTACAACGTCACTCACGTCGGATGCCAGGAAGCGCTACCATGGCAGGGAGCCATGGCTATTTGGGCATGATATTGCTTTGGAGGACTAGGAACAGGAGCTCGATATGAATATCATCACCATCGTAGATGCAAAAATGAAGGAAAAGAGGAAAAGACATATGGTGCACGGGCTCAATTCCACCATGGCCTCTTCCAGCTCCCACTGGCCAAAGTTGGTTCAGTTTCTGCTAACCCATCCACATCATACAAAGCAGCCGGAACCAAATGTCCTCGGCAACACGTATTCATTGCTACTATATATGATGCAGTTTCTAGAGCATCTCGAATTAGAAAATTCTTATGTACATTGAAACAATTAAATTTAGACATAAAAATGATAGCTCCAAACTCAATAATTTGAATATAAAAGTACGTTCTAGTTTGTGAGGCATTCAAAAATTTACTTTTGAAATATTATTAGTCCTCAGGCTCATCAAATGGTGAAGATGGTGCATAGGATGATCTTGGTGAAGATGAAAGTTGTCTCATTTTTTTTGTACTTTTATACGGTAAAATTGTTGTGCATGCATGGTGCATTCTAATAGTTAACTTATAATTTTATGTCCGAGAATCGAGCATGCTAGTTTTGTTTAAGTTGCACGGTATTGTGCAAGAATCGAGCGAGCCAAATATTTCCAAAGTTTTAGTTTCAAAATCTCCAATGGCGCCACCATCGAAGCCTAATATGTCGTACATCTGCCACTAACACGATTGCGTCACTCACGTCGGGTGCACATATGTGCTACCGCAGCAAGGAGCCACGACTGTTCAGGCACAAAAGCATCTTGGAAAATTAATTGCAAGAGCTCGAGCTGAACTGCCCCACTGCCATACATGTTGAAATAAAGGATAAGAGGAAAAGGTCGATGATGCAATGACTCGATTCTACCATGGGCCCCGACATCTCCCTCCTATAGAACCTGGATAAACTCCTATTGGCCCAACCACATCACACATAATTTTTACAGCTAGAAGACCTCTAAGATGCCGAGTCATTGCAACTATGATGCAGTGTCTCGAGCTTCTCTAGTTATATACTGCTTATGTATGTTGAAAAAAAAATTAATGTTAGACATAATAAATGGTTGCTCCAAACTTAAGCATTTCAATGTTAAAGGACATTGTAGTTGGTGAGGCATTCAAAAATTTACCTTTGAAAGATTATTAAATCTCAGGCTAATCAGATGGAACTTACAACGATCTTGATGAAGATGAAAGTTTTATCTCATTTTTTATTTTATTTTTGTACTCTTATATAGTAATATTTTTGTGCACACATGGTGCATTCAAATGGCCAACTTATAATTTCACATGCAAGAATTGAGCCTGCCATTTTTTTTAAAAAAATTGCACGGTATTGTACAAGAACCCAGTGAGCCTAATATTTCCAAAGGTTTAGTTTCCAAATATCCAATGGCATCACCACTGAAGCCTACTATGTCGTACCTCTCTTGCTAACATGACGACGACACTCACGTCAGACGCATGGAAGTGCTAATGCAACGAGGAGCCACGTCTGTTCGGGCATGAAATCACCTTGGTGGACTAGCAGCAGGAGCTCGAGCTGAATAGTCTCGCCACCGTACATGTAGAAGTAAAGAAGAAGAGGAAAAAACTGATGATGCATTGGCTAGATTCCACTGTGACTGCCGGCAGCTCCCTCTGGCAAAACCTGGATCAGCTCCTATTTGCCCATCTATATTACGCACAATAGCTGAAGGCAGAAGACCTCGGTGACTCTGAGTCATTGCAACCATTATCCAGTGTCTCTAGCATCTTGAGTTAGAAATTGCTTCTATACGTTTATACTATGAATTTCAAACATAATAAATGGTTCCTCCAAACTCAAGTATTTTAATGTGAAAGGACATTGTGGTTGGTGAGGCATTCAAAAATTTACCTTTGAAAGATTATTAGTCCTCAGGTTCATCAGATGGTGGAGACGTTGCTTACAATGATCTTGGTGAAGATGAAACTTTTGTTTCATTTTTTTTACTTTTCTAATCTTATATAGTAGTATTGTTGTGCATGCATGCATGGCACATTCAAATGGTTAACTTATAATTTCATATACAAGCATTGAGCATGCCAATTTTTATAACTTGCACAATACTGTGTAAGCATCGAACAAGCAATATATTTCAAAAGTTTTTGTTTCCAAATCTCCAATGGTGCCACCACCATAGCCTTCTATGTTATACCTCTACCGCTAACACAATTAATTCACTCACGTTAGATGCCTGGAAGCACTACTGCGATAAAGAGCCACGAATGTTCAGTCACGTCATCGCCTGGAGCACTAGCAGCCAGAGCTCAAGCAGAACTGCCTCGCCGCCGTACATGCATAAATAATGGAGAATTGGAAAAGTCTAGTGATGCGCTGGCTCAATTCCCTTCTGGAACCTCCCTCTGGCTGAACTTGGATAAAACCCTGTTGGCCCATCCACATCACGCGAAGCAGTCCTCGGCAACGCCGAGTCATTGCATCCATAATGCTGTATCTCGAGCATCTCGAATTAGAAAATTCTTATGTAAGTTGACACTAGCCATAATAAATTGTTTCTCCAAACTTAAGTATATGAATATGAAAGGACTTTGTAGTTAGTGAGGCATTAAAAAATTTACCTTTGAAAGATTATTAGTCCCCAATTTCATCAGATGGTCAAGACGGTGTAGCCGATGAACTTGGTGAAAATGACACTTTTGTCTCATTATTTATTTTTCTACAGTTATAAAGTAATATTGTTGTGCATACATAGTGCATTCAAATGGTTAAATTATAATTTCACGTGCAAGCATAAAGCATGCCAGTTTTTTTTCCTGAATTTGAAGGGTATTGTGGAAGCATCGAGCCAAGTATTTTTTTCCACGATCAGTATGCATTTCGAACCGGTCGAGTTTTTCTTATCTTAAGGTTCTTTTTTACTTTTAATTCTGGTGGATAAATGTTGAGGCTCGTTGATTATTATGCAAAAAATACATATATTTATTGAACAATTATTGCAACATACCATTGTGTTGTAGTTGTGGGGTTGTTATTCCTTCACCACATCAAAATATCTCCTCTTCAATAATAGCATCTGGAAAATATGTGAAAAATAGAAGATTATCCTTAAGAGAATCGTTATCGATAAAAATAGTTTGCTAACCATATTCTAAATATGCATTTTCATTCCCGTGATAGCATATTTCAACAAGACAACATTTCTCTCAACCAGAAGAGCATGTCAAAGTTATCCGATTGGGGAACAGAGCACCTTCAGCCTTTATCCTAAGCTCATCTTGGATCATCAAAGTTTTAATTGAATCAAAGAAATTAGTTGAGATATAACATGACCGAAAATTTTGCCTTGCATTCAAACATATAGTAGATTAAAATATATATATTATTTACCACTTTCTTCATGTTTGAGTTGTGTAAGATTTTTTTGTAGAATGAAGGTTGCTTGAATATTTTAATCATTTTTGCTAGGAATCAATTCCATCGTTGGAGCTGAGATAATCCTTCTTTCAAGTTTTGTTTTTAACATTTCCAAAGTTCAAATCTATATTGTAGAACAACTTAAATATAATTTTATACTCTCTCCACCCCACAATTAAATATCTTGTTCAACCATCGTGCATGCACATTTTTTTCTTTGCATGATCAATATGCAATTTAAACCGAATCAGTTTCTCTAATTTAGTTTTCATAATATTACAGAAATACGATTATCTTGATTACAAAATTGAGTCACCATTCCCAAAACCTCCTTCCTCAACCCTTATAAATACTTGCCTGGGCGGGACTATCACAATATTATAGTTCCATTTCAATTTCACATCTCCAAATCTCCAATAGTCCCACCATCGATGCCTTCAATGCCATACCTCTACTTTTAAGATGACGAAGTCACTCACATTGGATGCCTGGAAATGCTACCATGGCAAGGAGCCTTGACTGTTCGGGATAATATCGCCATGTCTAAGCAGTGGAAGATTATTTTGTAGAGGGCTGGTTGCTTGAACTTTAGATCGTTTTTACTTGAGACCATTGCCATCTTTGGATTTGAGTTATCATTATTTTAGTTTATTTTCAACATTTCAAAAGTTCAAAATGATATTGTAGACCAACCAAACCATATTATTATACTGTGTCCATCCCATAATTAATTATCATGTATAAACCTCGAGCATGCCAATTTTTTTATCGCATGCTCAATATTCAATTTACAGAATGAGTTTTTCTTTTTCTTTGAAATTGGGTGAACAAATGTTGATTCTCACAGTCAGATTAATGCACAATTAAGGGCGACACATTTTCTGCACTTTTCTAAATTGGTTGATGTAGTGTTTTATTGACCAACCTCTACTTAACTTCACGCTTAAGATTATATCTAGATCAAGATGTTATTCGCCAGCTTCTAAAAATATTTCTCCCATCTTCATCTTTGTAGATCCTTGAAACCGGCGTCTTTTCCTTCATACAAACGCATAGACACAACTTAGGTATTTGTTCATACTCCATAACAGTTTCAAAAAGCCAAGGCAACTAACTTCGCTTTGCAGTTTAGATTCCTTTTCGTTGAACTCTTCGACCATTAATTTTATCCTTAATATGTTTCTTCCCCGTCATTTTTTCACTGAATTCAAACACTCTTGGTTATCTCTAGACTCTAGTTAAATTCCTTCCAATCTCTATCAGGGTGAAGATTGATTTGTTAAGTTTCTTGTTTTGTATTCCTGCAACAACTGTCTCTTTGTGCAAATTATTTACTTCTCCCTGATCAACAATAATAAGCGTGCACGGGAAATATATTTCTAATGTTCTTCCAATTAAAACACGTTCTTTATTCATTACATGTTTGCTATTAAAATAGAATGTACGACTAAATTGATCGTGATTAAATTTGATTGTATATTTCTAAATCTGTAATATGTTATAGTTTATTCTTTGTAAAATTAAAATTAAAAATCAACTAAAATTGAATAACTTGAAATAAATTGAACTAAATTAAGTCAAATGAAATAACTTCAATTAAACTATGTCAAAAATAGGAATAAATGAAGTTTTAGTATTCAAAATATTACAAATCTCTAATGACGTTACCACCAAAGCCTACTGTGTCATAACTCTACCATTAACACTACGACGTCACTCACATCGGACACACAGAAGTGCTACCATGGCAAGGAGCCATGGTTGTTGGGGCACGACATCGCCTTGGAGCACTAGCAACAGGAGCTCGAGATGAACATCAGTGTCGTCGTACATGCAAAAATAAAGAAAAATGGGGAAATACTATTGATGCATGGGCTTAATTTCATCGTGGCCTCTGGCACCTCCCTCCTACCAAACCTGGATCAGCTTCCAGTTGCCCATCCACCTCACGCAAAACAGCTACAACCAAAAGACCTTGGCGACATTGAGTCATGGCAACCATAATACAGTTTCTCGAGCATCTCAAATTAGAAAATTCGTATGCATGTTGATACAATACATGTTAAACATAATAAATTGTTGCTCCAAATTTAAGTATTTGAATGTGAAAGGACGTTGTGGTTTGTGAGGCTTTCAAAATTTACCTTTGAAAGATTATTAGTCCTCAGGCTCATCTGATGTTGAAGATGTTTTATTAAGGAATTGAATATTACATGAATATTATTGGTATTTAGAACAAATTCATTTTCCTTTTTTGTATAGGTCGTTGTACCTCTATATATTGTAACCCAAATCATGAGTACACACAACATCATTACACCCTTATTTTGTACATGGTACAGAGCCTAAAATCATTTTGAAATCTAAATCATTCCGCCACCATCTGTGATCTACAGCCGCCATCGCTGACGCACGTTCATCTCACGCACCACCACCGATCTCATCGTAGCTCACTGTAGATTCCCAAATTGGCAATCTGTTGCCCCCATTGTTGTGCTGCTGTTATCATCAATCCAGATTGACCTTTTCCCATTGGTCACACACCTTCCCCCTACCCAGTGGGTTTCACGAGCATCACCCAATCTCCACACGCCGTCGTCGTCAACCACTTGCCACCATCCACCGATTCCAGTTCGATGTCAACTCCTACTTCCAATTCTTGACCCGATATTGCAAAATGTGCTTGCATCGCTGCCAAAGCTGAGTCTAATAAGCTACGGAATCTCAATCCCACCACTTATATTGTAGCTTTACTCAAACAGCTGCAATTGCAATCTAGCACTGGGATGTACGTACCTGTTGGCCGATCTATGAAATCTCCGTACTACATACATCCTTTTGAGGGACCTAGCTTGGTCATCTGTCTCCTTGTTCTGAAAGGTGGAGAAAATTACGTTGAATGGACTACTGTGATTTTCAGTGCTTTGCTTGCTCGCTAAGAAGAAGATTTGTTTCATGAATGGAACCATTACAAACCCACAGCTAGTGATCCTGATGCTGATGATTGGCCTGGAGTGAATGCTACACTTTTTTACTGGATCTTGCAGACTGTTAATCCATCTTTACAATGTACTACGACTTAGTTTTCCACCACTATGAAGTTGTGGGATGATCTAGGTGGATGCTTTTCTCTTGGTAATGGTCCAAAAATTCTACAGATGCACAATGATGTCATCAACTATCGTCAAAATGGTAAGATTATTTCCATCTACTTTGGCAAACTCAAGAAGCTGTATGATGACAACGATTCTCTTCAATCTCCACGAGTTTATACTTGTGAAGCTTTCAAATAATTGTGCACATGTAACTATGTTGCTGCTACCTTCAATGATCATAAGAAAGAGATGATCTATCAATTTCCATTTACCTTCTATGCTCCTCGATTTCACGACACAAGAACCGTTGTCATCTGTCATTGGCATGTATTCCCTTGTGTCTCAAGAGATGAATAAAAAATCCGTGATTCAGTCTCTTGAGTCTTCAACTAATTCCATGGAATATGGTGCTTGCCGCCCACCACTTTCAGGATATTTGCCTGGAACTCTCATTTCAACTGAATGCAAGAATATCATTTGTACACATTATAGTTGCAAAGGCCATGAGAAAGATACATGTTTCAAGCTCACAGGCTATCCAGAATGGTTCACGGATATGAGTGACAAAGCCATATCACGAAGAACACGGAGAGAGCTCCTCTGTTACCGCCGGACCCGGTTCCCTAGCTATCGGTGTTACTGCACCACGCTATCCTCAACCTCCGTTCACCAGTACAGTGATGTTTCCTTAGGGTTTGCGGTGGCCGCCTCCTCCAGCTCCCCTACTCGGTCTGATTTTATTCTTCCATTGTCTGATGATCAATGAAGTACGACACTCAATTTATTTAATCAGTTCAATTCTATCGCTGACCATGGTTCAAGTAAGCCTACTCTACCTTGGATACTTGATTCGGGAGCCTCATATCACATACTGGTGACAAGGGTTCTCTTACTGATATTACTGCTGCTATCGGTTCTGTTACTGTTCTATTGCCTGATAGATTTGTGTCATCTGACACACATGATGGGTCTATACATTATGGAGATACCACTCTTACTCATGTATTTTATATACCTACCTTGCGATACAATTTATTATCATGCTTGAGATTGTTGTCTGCCTTAAAATATCTATCTTTGTTTATTAAAAATTATTGTATTTAGTAGAAAGTTAGTACAAGAATTGTGATTGGCATGGGTGAATAGCAGGGGGTTTATTAGCTTTGTCTGCTGAATATGAGCGTTCAGTCTCATATCCCGTAGTCAGGTTCGATAGCTGCATCAATTTTTGCATCTTCATCTGATTTATGGCATCAACTTCTTGGCCATCCATCATCTACATTGTTGTCTTCTGTTCCTAATATTGATTTTTGCACTAATAATATTTTTGTTCCTTTCTCTGTATGTGATAAAGCAAATCAGACTAGACATAGTTTTCCTTTGAGTTCTTCAAATGCTACTTCTTTGTTTGAATTAATACACTATGATGTTTGAGGGACTCATAGCTCACCATCTTCTTGTGGTGCATTTTATTTTTTAACTATTGTTGATGATTATTCACGAGTTGTTTAGGTTTATTTATTAGTGGCTAAGTCAAACGTAGCTTCTAGATTTATAAAATTTGGTGCTTTCATCAAGAATCAGTTCAGTCGCACTCTTCAACATGTCTGTGCTAATAATGGTACTGCATTTTTACCTTTTCAATCCTACTTTGCTGAATCTGACATCACTTTTTAGACTTCCATGGTTGATATACCACATCAGAATGGCCAAGTAGAGCTCAAGCATCGTCATTTGTTAAATGTTGCTCATGTTTTGCATTTTAAAGCTAATCTACCAATTGACTTTTGGGGAGAGTGTGTTCTCACTGCTGCATTTTTTATTAACCGGACACCAAAGAAGCAACTTAATGAATGCACACCATTCGAGTTACTTTATAGATGCACTCCGGACTACAAGCATTTGCACGTAATTGGTTGCTTGTGTTTTGCCTCTCATATTCCTAGTTTTTCCGTGATAAGTTTTCTCCACAAAGTCGACGATGCCTTTTTCTTAGTTATCCAATTAACAAGAAAGGCTATCGCTTTTATTATTTGGTATCTTGCACCTTCTTCAATAGTAGAGGTGCTAATTTTTATGAAGATCAGTTTCCACTTGTTGTGCCACATGTACCTATTCAGCCTACACAGTCACAAACCAAATCTTGGTTTGATGATTTTCCAATAAGAGCACTGTCTCCTGCTCGTCCACCGAATCAGACCATCAATGCTGCCATATCACCACCTATCACTGATCCCGCCAGTGATCCCTTGGTCGTGGCTTCTCACTTGCCACCGCCAGCGACCGTTGGGCCAACTCTTCAGTCGCAACAGCCTCTCAACCAACGTTGTCGATTGCGGACGTGTCTCTGCTTGCCTCGGCTTCATCACTCATACATCCATCGCTGATTCTAGCTACCGTTCAGCCACAACCTAATGTCTCGGCCTTTCCACCGGAAACCATTCCACTGCTGCTTGCCTCATCCAATCAGCGATCTTCCCGTCATATTTCTCACAATTGCCAACTTATTGCTTACTTGAAAGACGACGTCTGCTCTATGGCTGCTTCTAAACCCCCCTCTTCTGCTACAATCACTCATGCATCATCACTATCCTCAGGTGTTCTCTATCTTTTAACTGATTACGTAAATTGCAATAAATTTGCTGGTATGCATTATAGATTTTTGGGTGCAATAACTTCTAGTGAAATCTCACCACTTATTCCGAGGCATCAAAATGTGCTTATTGGCATGATGTTATGGCTAATGAGATTAATGCTCTTGAGTGTAATGCGACTTGGACTGTGGCTTTTCTTCCTCTGGATAAGACTGCAATTGGATGTAAATGGGTTTACCGTACCAATTTCATATCTAATGGTACCACTGAATGTCACAAAGCTCATCTGGTGGTTATGGGTAATCGTTATATTGAGGGAACCAACTATACTGAGATGTTCGCTCCTGTTGCAAAAATGTGTTTGGTTAACCTATTTATGTCTATTGCAGTCATTCGTGGTAGGGAACTTTATCAGATATATGTCCATAATGCTTTTCTACATGTTAATCTTCACGGAGATATTTTTATACACTCTCCTCCTGGGTATCCTGGGTTCCCTTACCTCGTCTGTAAGCTTTAGAAATCTCTTTATGGTTTGGAACAAGCTCATCGCAACTGGTTTTCCAAGTTGGCTCACGCTCTACGTGTCTTGCGGTTTGTTTAGAGTAATGTTGATTACTCACTTTTCTTTTACTCCCATGGTTTTGTTTCCTTACACGTGCTTATGTATGTGGATGACTAGGTTATTGTTGATAGTTCTTCGTTACTAATCTCTAAATTCAAGAAATACTTATGCTCTTGTTTTCACATGAAGGATCTTGGTGCACTTAAGTATTTCTTGGTTATTGAGAGTGTTAGAATAATGGATGAGATGTTTCTTTCACAAAGGAAACATGCCCTTGACATCTTATTAGATACTGGTTTATTGGCTGCTAAACTACTGACTTTCTGATGGAGCAACAGCATGATCTTGCTCATGTAGATGGGCTACTTTCTGATTATCCTGAGAAGTATCAGAGCCTTGTTGTTTATCTCATTTACCTTACCATTACATATCTTGATCTCAGTTATTCAGTTCATAAAATAACTCAGTTTATGAAGTATTCTTGTGTTCTTCACTGACGAGATGCTCTCCGGATTCTACACTACTTGAAGAGTCATCCTGGTCAAGGTTGATTTCTCTTTTCACAAAGTTCTTTATTGTTGACTGCTTTCTGTGATTCTAACTGGGCTGCTAGTCCCATTTCACGGTGCTAATTTTCTAGGTATTTTGTGATGATTAGTGATTCTACGGTTTCATGGAAGATCTAGAAGCAACCTACGGTTTCTCATTCTTCTACTGAAGCGGAGTATCGTGTAATGTAAGTCACTTTCTAAGAGTTATTATGGCCTAAGTCTTTGTTTCGGAACTTAGGAGTTGTGCATTCTGACCTTATGCGACTGTTTTGCGATAGTCAATCTGCTCATCATATTGTAGCCAATCCATTTTTCCATGAACACATGAAGCACATTGAGGTTGATTGTCATTTCATCTATGATATTGTTAAGTCTGGTACTATTCTTACTCAACATATGCACACTTTTGATTATCCTGAAGATTGTTTTCACGAAAGATCTCAGATGTACTCAGTTTCAGTCACTACTTGGGAAGTTGGGCATTCTTGATCCATGTGCTCCAACTTTAGGAGGAGTAATAAGGAATAGAATATTATGTGAATTTTACTTGTATTTAGAATATATTTTTCTTCCTTTTTAGTATATGTCTTTGTACCTCTATATATTGTAACCCATATCATGAATACACGTACAACATTATACCCTTATGTTTCACACGATGCATACGATGATCTTGGTGAAGATGAAAGTTTTGTCTCATTTTTATTTATTTTTGTACTGTTATATAGTAATATTTTTGTGTATGCATGGGCCATTCAAATGGTTAATTTATAATTTCACGTGCAAGAATTGAGCATGCTCGTATCTTTTAAATGTCACGGTATTGTGCATAGATCAAGCAGAAAAATATTTCCAAAGTTTTAGTTTCCAAATCTCCAATGGTGTCACAACCGAAGCCTATTATGTCTTACCTTACTGCTAACATGACGATGTCACTCACATTGGATGCGTGGAAGTGCAACCGCAGGAGGAGCCACGGTTGTTCGTGCACAGATCACCTTAGAGCACTAGTACCAAAAGCTCAAGCTGAACTGCCTCTCCGCCGTACATGTTGAAATAAAGGAAAAGATGAAAAACTGATAATGCACTGGCTCGACTCCCCTGTAGCTTCTAATAGCTCCCCCCAGTAGAACCTAGATCAACTCCTATTGGCCCATCCACATCATGCACAATAGCTGTAGCTAGAAGACCTCAGCGACACCGAGTCATTACAACCCTGATACAGTGCCTCGAGCATCTCGAGTTAGAAAATTCTTATGTACGTTGATAATTTAAATGTTAGACATAAAAAATGGTTACTCTAAACTTATGAATTTCAATGTGAAAGGACGTTGAAGTTGGAAAGGCATTAAAAAATTTACCTTTGAAAGATTATTAGTTCTCAAGTTCATTAGATGGTGAAGACAGTTCATACGATGATCTTGGTGAAGATTACACTTTTGTCTCATTTGTTTTTCTATTGCTAAGTAATAATATTGGTGTGCATGCATAGTGCATTCAAATGGTTAACTTATAATTTAATATGCAAGCATAGTGCATGCCAGTTTTATTTTTAACGGTAATGTGAAAGCATCGAGTGAGCCAAATATTTCTCTTCCACGGTCATTATGCATTTCAAACCGATTGGGTTTTTCTTATCTTAAGGTTTCGTTTTTTCTTTTAATTTGGGTGGATAATGTTGAGGCTCACATATTATTGTCCAAAATCACATATATTTCTTAAACAATTATTGGAAAATACCAATGTGTTGTGGTTGTGGGGTTGTTAATACATCACCACATCAAAAGATCTCCTCTTCAATAAGAACATCATGAAAACATGTGAAAAATAGAAAGTTATCCTCAAGCAAATGGTTATCAATAAAAAATGTTTGTCAACCATGTTCTAAATACGTTTTCATTCTCGTGATAGCATATTTCAACAAGCCAACATTTCTCTCAACCTAAAGAGCATGTAAAAGTTATCGGATTGGGGAATAGGAACCTTTGGTCTTTATCCTAGGCTCATCTTGGATCATCTATGTTTTAATTAAATCAAAGAAATTTATAGAGATATAACATGACTAAATTTTTTTTCCATGCATTTGAAAATAAAGTAGATTAACAATATATATTTACCACTTTCTCCATGTATGAGCCGTGAAAGATTGTTTTGTAGAATGAGGTTGTTTGAATTTTCGATTGTTTTAACTTGGGATCAGTGGCATCTTTGGAGGGGAATTGATCCTTCTTTCAGGTTTTTTTAACATTTCAAAAGTTCAAAAATATATTATAGAACAACCAAAACATAATTTTATACTCTCTCCATCCCACAATTAAATATCTTGTGCAACTATCGAGAATGCCCATTTTTTTTTCTCTCAATTCTCAATATGCAGTTTAAACCGAACAATTTTTTCTAATATTAATTTTTGTTGTTATTTGAAATGTGGTGAATAAATGTTTAGTCTCGAAGTCAAATTAATGCACGATTAGAGCGGCACATTTTTCGCACTTTGGTGAATTGGTTAATGTAGTGTTTCTCTTGACCAACCTCTAGTTAACCTTGAGCTTCATAATTAAGATCATATCTAGATCAAGATAAAATTTCCAATTTCCAACAATCTTTCTCTCATCATCTTCTTTGTAGATCCTTGAAACCAACGCCTTGTCCTTCAAGTAAAGACGTTAACACGACTAAGGTAGTTGCGCATACTCCATAACATTTCAAGATAGATCCATTTAGAAGTCAACATGGCTAACTTCGATTGCAAATTAGCTTCATTTTCCTTGTACTCTTCAACCATTAATTTTCTCCTTACTCTGTTTCTTCACCGTCGGTTTTTTCACTGAATTCAAACACTCTGGGTTTGTTCCAAAATCTGGTCAACTTCCTTCCAATCTCCATCAGGGTGAAAATTGATTTGTTAAGTTTCTTGTTTTGTATACCTGCAACCACCGTCTCTTTGAGCAAATTGTTTACTTCTCCCTCATCATAGGCATGAACACTTTAGGGGGGTCAATTAATCTAATGTTCTTCTACTAAAAAAATGTTCTTCATTCATCACATGTGTGCATATAGAATAGAATGTATGAATAAATTGAACATGACTAAATTTGAGTGCATATATATAAATATGTAGTATGTTATTTTTTTAGTTTTTGAAAAATTAAAATTCACAAAATAAACTGGAATTAGATAACTTGAAATAAACTAAGTAAAAATGAAATAAATTGAATTAAACAATGTTGAAATCAAATGGAAAAAAAATCAAGTTTTAGGTATCATAAGATTATAAATCTCTAATTGCATCACTACAGAAGGCTACTATGTCGTACCTCTACCGCTAACACGGCGATGTCACTCACGTCTGACGCCCGGAAGTGCTATCACGCCAAGGAGTCATGGCTGTTTGGGCACGTTATCGCCCTGGAGCACTAGCAGCAGGAGTTCAAGATGAACTACATCGCCACCGTATATGCAGAAATAAAGATGAAGTGGAAAAGGTTGATGATGCAGATGCTCAATTCTACTGTGACCGTTGGAAGCTCCCTCCCAATAGAACCTGGATCAGCCTCTGCTGGCCGATCTACATCACGCAAAGAAAGTGTAGCCAGAAGACCTCAGGGTCGTGTTATTGCAAACATGATGCGGTGTCTCGAGCATCTTGAATTAGAAAATGCTTATTTACGTTGATACAATAACTATTAAGACATAAAAAATAGTTGATCCATCTTAAGTATTTGAATGTGATAGAACGTTGTGGTTGGTGAGGCAGTTAAAATTTACCTTCGAAAGATTATTAGTCTCCAAGTTCATCTGATGGTTAAGACAATGCATACGATGATCTTGGTGGGGATGAAACATTTGATTCGTTATTTATTTTTCTACAGGTATATAGTAATATTATTGTGCATGCATGTTGCATTCAAATAGTGAACTTATAATTTCATTTGAAAGCATCGGGCATGCTATTTTTCAAAACTTGCATAGTACTGTGGAAGAATCGAGTGAACTAAATACTTCCAAATTTTCAGTTTCAAAATCTCCAATGGTACCACCACCAAAGCCTACTATGTCGTACCTCTGCCACTAATACAACGATGTCACTCACGCCGGACGACCGAAAGTGCTACCGTGGCAAGGAGCCACGGATGTTCGGGCACGGAGTCACCCATGAGCACTAGCAGCAGGAGCTCAAGTTGAACTACATCACTGTCGTACGTGCAGATATAAAGGAGAAAAATAAAAGGCTGATGATGCACTAGATCGATTCCACCGTGGCCGCCGGTAGAGCCTGGATCAGCTCCTAATAGCCTATCCATATCACGCACAGTAGCTGCAACAAGAAACCTCGGCGACGACGAGTCATTGCAACCATAATGCAGTGTCTCGAGCATCTTGAATTCGAAAATACTTATGTACATTGATCAATAAATGTTAGACATAAAAAATGGTTGTTCTAAACTTAAGTATTTGAATGTGAAAGGACTTTGTTGTTGGTGAAGCATTCAAAAATTTACCTTTAAAAGATTATTAGTTAATTGAGATATAATTTATTTAGAACCAGGATAAGAAATGAATACTCTTTCTGATTAGTTTTGTATATGTCATGTTCCATATTTTTTTAGGATTTGTATACCCTTTATATATGAATACACACAACCACAATTATTTGTGGGTTTTACATTCTATCATGGTATCGGTTAGGTTTCTCTAAATTTTTTGGATTCTATCTCTCTTTTCCCGAAACTACCAAAATTGTCATCCTTTGAGCAAGTCTGGATGTTTGTCAGTTACTAGTTTGCTGCTCAAACCTCTTATATCCCTCTTGTGAGATGGCTAAAGGAAAACGTCTTTATTTTCGTGATAATATAAAATGTGCACTACACATACTTGATTTAGTTCATTGTGATCTTT
>JAULKK010060298.1:0-18513 GCA_032355705.1 Rubia peregrina
ACACATTATGGTCACATTTTGATCACTTTTTTCTCGCCACTTGCCTCCCCACTGGACAAAGAACAGTATAATATTAGGAAAATTCTTTACTGTGGAAGTATATTTTTATTTATTTCATCTTTAACAAGCAAATTTCAGAAAAGAAAATTTGATACTTTTATGGGTGACAAATGTCCGCTCGTTCCACCAGCTTTGCGGTTTCCGTCTGACCACGTGGCTTTTGAAGTACAGTCAACCCCGATTTGAAATTCTATCGTGGCCACCATGTGGCTGTTATGGTAGAAGCTAGGTGCGGTGTAGAAATTGATTAATGCCGGATACATGAAAAAATAATTGGATGATTTGTGGTGGTTAGAGGTTGCCAGAGTTTAAGTTGAGATTGAGAAATGGAAGGAAGGAGACCCTACCTAGCCACATCAGAGGGGAAGGTTTTTGAATTTAGTGGTGGCGGAAGCCTTCCTTGCGCTAGGGTTTGGGAATGAAGGTCTGAAAGGAAAAGTGAATTTCGCAGAGAGAGAGAGAGAGCTTATAGGTTTGATGCACTAAATAATGGTGAATTCAACTCTTACACATCATAACAAGAAATAAATTCTTTTCAGAAATGGATACAATCACACAACAAAGGATCTATTACTCAAAGATAGATATCATATGAGCATGGATACAAATACAAAAATGGAGAAACAAATCTAGGTTGACGATGGTACTTAGGATTCTTGTTTCCTTAACAAAATGCATCCAGCACCTACCTAATTTTCTGGTATGTAATTGTTAGTACGTTGTAGTATTAGAACATCTTCAACCCTATGATGTTGCAACTCCATTGTAAGCTTACGGTCATTCTGTAGAATATTGAGAAGTTGTTGGTTTAATATCTTGGTACAACATAACACATTATGGTCACATTTTGATCACTTTTTTCTCGCCACTTGCCTCCCCACTGGACAAAGAACAGTATAATATTAGAAAAATTCTTTACTGTGGAAGTATATTTTTATTTATTTTATCTTTTTCATATTTAACAAGCAAAATTAAGGAAAGAAAATTTGATACTTTTATGGGTGAATCTAAGGAATTTAACTGTATCAAATTTATTTCGACAAAATTCAACCATAAAAAAAATCCTAAAATGAAAAATGACTGCCTTTTTCCAAATATACTTTTCTTTGAACCAAAAACTCCCCGACCTGATGATAATTTTTTTAAAAACTCATATATTGTTATTTCATAACAATTTTATCTTTGCATCAATGGACAATAGTAATCCATTGATGTTTTTTGGATGAATCAAGGGCTTCACAAGAGAAAAATTACTGTCCTTTTGGATTTTTTACTTTACCTTTTCAATTTAGGAAGTAAATCAAAGCAACATACAATTCTTAGTATAATTTTAATACTCATTAAAATATATCTTAAATTCCAAAAAAATATATAAATATGTGTACCATTTTTGCCGGCCGGTCCTCTTTCCATCTGACTCATATTTCACAAAACTTTGTCAAGAAAAATGAAGATAATTTTGAGAGTAATGCATCCCTTCCTATGAATAAATAGTAGAATCACAGAACTGGAAACCGTCAAATAATGAGCCAAATTTATAAATCAAATACAGATAATTTGTTGAATAAAAGACTGTGTAAACTTTATCTTTTATTCATTAATTATAATCGTGCTATGGATCAACAAACTAAATTTAGATAATCCATCAAATTTAGATAATCCCTTAAGGGGTCTTTTAATGGATGATCTGTCCATAATCTTATTAACTGGTCAAGGATATATTTTTCATTTTAAAAATTGCTTATTTCTCACGCGTCTGATCCATTGCTAACATGTAGGGTCATAATGTTTCTGTCTAAACATAAAAAACATGCACAAGAAACTTTTACCTCTATCATTTCAAGCCTAATACTCACACTGTCAACAAATGTGCTCTCTATAATCAATCTGTTCCTCTCCTTAATCATTTCATTTCCGATGAACTTTCTAATCTATTGGCTATTCTCCGATCAACCATTCCGGCTTGATTTTAAAGAAGACCAATATCTAATCACAATCTCAATAGGCGAATTTTCAAGCACCCCGTGCATCGAAGAAAATCCATTCAAAGAACTTGATTTCTATTTGAAATGAAGATTGCTAAAACTTGTATTTCCTGTATTTCACTTAATAAAGGTCACATAATTATGCAGTTCCTCAATGTTCATATAAACTTTATTTAAAACCTAACACTATGTAATAATTACATTAAAATATGGATTTTTTTCAAACACGGGAGAAGATTTCCTCGATTTAAATCAAATAGATTGCATGCAAAGTCTTGCAGGTGTGAAAGAAACAAATGTAGAAGCATTGCATACTTAGTATAAAAAGCATGTGAATGTTATCAGTTTAGGATATAGGAATGACTCTCAATAGCTGAATAGAAGGAATGATACCTAATAAATACTACAAGTGGTTATGTGCCGGTTAATCAAATATTTTAAAGGAGAAATTATTAACCAAATTAGTTGTGTAAACCCTGAAAGTGGTTCCACTACAAGAAACAGAACCTTTTACCTCGGCTTGACGGGACTTTTTACCTCATTTTTTGTTAGTCCCAAAAATTTGAGGTAAATAATCCTTAGTAAAAAAAGTACATTTTTTTACCTTGGTTAAGAACCGAGGTAAAAGGTATCTTTTACCTCTATTTTGGACCGAAGTCGACAAGTTTTGTGACCGGTGTCGGTTCAAAAAAGAAGGCCGACGATAGGACACCATATCTGGGACTTTGTTGAGGTTTATGTCTGCATGCATAAGGACCGACGTTGGTCATAGAAATAAGGAAGACGATAGGAGAGGATTGCTACGTCTTCACACAGGCCGACGTTGTGGATAAATAAGAGCAATGTTCCAGACGCAGGTTTATGACATTGCATGTTCTTGGGCACCTACGTTGTGTACCTGCTGACGTGGAAGGCTAAAAAGTACGACTTAGTTTTGAGTGGCCAACATTGCAAAAAAATAATTGATGCCAGTTTATGTGATGTCGTAAGGTGTGGTCTTTTTACTGATCTGTGCAGTGTCTTGGATTAATCATGGATACATCGATTCCCATACAATCTTATAATGTTTTATATTTGATGACACAAAAAATTGTTCGTTGATAGCCGTTTCATGTTATGGTTAAACATCATACAACAATCAATTGTTATTCAATTACTGTGGGAGAGAATGACATATTAAAAAACTCACATAACTTGAACATATATTACCAATAAATGTTATAATATATTAAAATATATAAGGTCTATATGAAAATGAAAATAATAATATTATTGAACCTCTATTGTCTACGTTGTACGACATTAACAGGGGGACTCGGGAAATGACAAGGCAATCAATCTACATGCTGAAAGTCCATCGATAACTCTCTTTGTCCTATTACAACCAATACACAAGAAACAAAATTTATGTTAGAATTAGGCAGTCTCCAAATAAAACACACATAATATAGTCATGCGCAGACAACATTAATCCCAACATGGAAAAAGTAATTTATCTACTTTGAAGCACTTTGCATGCATGAGTGACCGAAATCGCAAAGACCGACTGACAAGCAATCTCAGACATTCATAGATATATCAATCATTTTCTAGTCATATGCGACGTCGGTCTTTGTTCGGTATCATGTCGCAAGGGCCGATTAACTATGACCAATGTCGCACATTCAATCTATGGTCATACAAAACTGTAATTATTGTCCACAATCAGCCCTAAACTAACTCTTTTTTCTCACTCCTTACAAACATGGCATATCCGGTAACACAATCATCATACTTCATGAAAATATTCAATTGATCAATGAGGAAAAAACAAATAAAAGGTATGGTGATAAAATTGCTAAATGAACATGGAATGAATGGAAAACTAACTCATTTAATTTGAACCCGGAAATTATCCATCCTAGAATACTTGTTGATGTTTGAGAGAAGCAATTTGATTGAGCTCTTTGATTGTTGTAGTGGTTTTAACGGAAAGGATGGTGTGGAGTTGGGTTTGGATAAAATGTGTTGGAGATGGGAAATTAGTGTTAGTGCTATATATTATTGACATGAGATAGGGTTGGGGGGTGGTGGTTTAATTTTTTGGTTCCCACTGGAAATTTTAGGTTGATCGACGTCGGTTTGAGTTTTCATGCGACACAATTGCGACATCGCACATAAGGGCCATAGTCTATTTTTTTGTAAAGTACCGTAAAAAAACTTCGTTTTAAGATTACGACCCCTTCCGCCGACCCCATTTATGCCCAAATTGAAACAACATTGTCGTGCAAAAGTGGAAAAATGTTGTCTCCAATTTTGCATTTTGACTTCTCCCACATTCTTGGAGGGAGCTAAGTGCAAAAATTAAGTAATCAACTATAATTTACTCTAGACCACATACTAGCCATTTCTAAAATTTGATGGATGTAATTTTATTATATTTTTATTTCACAAATACAAGAATATGGAATTTCATGTGAATCTATGTGGTGGAAACTATCGTCCCTATAACACTTATAGTAAGGGTATTAATGAAATACTAATAAAAAGGAAGGACGATTACCCCGATTTACGTCCCTCTTAGACAGTACGCATAATCTTCATATCAAACATTTGTCCTTATGTTCAGGTGCAGAGTTCTGAAGCATAATGGACATGTAAGGAAGTTTGGGCCACAGTGTAATTTTTGCAAAGTTTCGTCATACACTGTCTTTGAATAATTTGGGCCTATCCATTGACCCGTTCATGCCCAAATCGAAACATTATTGTTGTGACAATGTGAATAGTTAAGTGTATATCCAATTTGCATTTTGACTTCTCTGTCTTCTTGGATGGACCTAAGTGTAAAAATAAAAAGTTCACCGGTATTCACAAAATTGATTCCAATCATCCCAGAAGGGACCTTTGTCATCCCCAGAAGAAATTATAATCCCCAAAAGGGATAAACAAGCTGACATGATCCCACGAAGAATTCCGTAAGATCTTCCGAATAACCCTTTCATACTTATAAGTAATCATCTACAATTTACTCTATACCACGTGCTAGCACATTTTAAAAAACGATGGACAAAATTTCATTATCTTTTTAATCCATAAAAGAGCAAGAATATATAATTTTGTGTGATTATATCTGGTGGAAATTTTTGTTCTAATAACGCTTATCGTAATGGTATTAATAAAATACTAATAAAAATGAGGAACAAATATCGTTGGCGCCTAAACTGGAACAACATGATTGTGACAATGAGATTTAGATAATTGAGTATCTCCAACTTTGCATGTTGACCTCTCCCACCCTCTTGGAGGGACAACAGTATAAAAACTAAAAAGTTCAACGGCTGTGCTAAAATTGATTCTGATTGAATCAGAATTTAATAAAGTACATGGACATTTATAAATTTTCCTTAGTAGTTTCTAATATACTATTAACCGTTATTAGGGTCAATTATATTCGTTTTGTTCAAACTTGGGCCCATTTTCTATGCTATTGGGCTGAAATGGTGAGGCTCGCGTTTAGGTTAGCCGACGTTGGTTATACATCGATCATATGTTGGTAAGATCGATTTAGGTGTGACGTCGCACATGCCGAGGCGAAATTCACAAGGGTTTCAAAAGACTATATATATGGAGCCCACCTCATAAATTACTTCAAACATTTAACTTTTCCACGATAATCAATATACCCTTATCCTAGCTTATCAAAGGTATGATTTCTAAATTCTTTAGATTACTTTCATTTTTGTATTTTTCATTAAAATTGTTATGTATATGGTGTGTGAATGTGTTCTATATGTTTTTGTTTTGTTTTGAAGTTCCTATGGATTAGGGTAATAGGGTGTACACATTAAGTTTCTATGTTCTCCCCCGATTTTGTGGCCCATTTTTTTGGTTTAGGACCTTTAATTTCTCTAGTTTTATGCTATTGTTAACGTATCTGGTGGTTTGAATGAAACATTTCTGGCCCTTTGATCTCTCTTTGTTCGGAGCGGTCATCATGCGATGTCGCTCATTCATATTTTATGTTATTTTTGTTGTATGAGACGTAACACCCTTCTCGATTAAGAAATAGATTTTACAAATAGGTGAGCAACGTTTCTCTTACATGTTGGCCACGCCATAATTTTGGGCCGATAGGTTAGCGACGTTGCTCGTACATGTCGGTTATGCAATTATTTTGGACTGACAAATATGTTCAACGCCTAGCCGACTTAAAAGATTGATTGGACTGATTCCTATAGAACCATTTTCTATCTATAAGTATATATATATATATATCATCCATGACTATATGAATTTCAGGAATCATGGCTAACAATGATGGTTCGAGTAGTCGTTCCCCAATTGAGGCGAGCAATTTTTTTAATAGTTTGCTACTTAAATTCCTTTTATTCGATTACTTATATTTTAATATAATTTACCTATGAAGATCCATAGCAATTTGGATGAGAATCGTGCGCGGACTTCATTCGAAAATATCTTTCCACATTTTGTCTGCACTTTGACCCAGATGAACTTTGGTTCAATTCCTATTAGTGTAACTCCTCTCTTTTACACATGTATTTTATTTTAATTAACTTTTTCTCCTGGATTAATCTCATATATAGTACCTGTAATTGTATGCTTATAATTTAGTACGTCCCAAGCTAGATCGTGGAACTTCTACCAAATGACAAGACGTCTGTTGTCTTGAGGTACAACGGAAGGGAGTATAGTATCACATGTACTACCCTGGACACAAGAGTCTCAAGACCTTGATCCCGAGGGGTTTTAGCGAGTTTCTTGATGCAGTTAGATGGTTCTAGGCCGATTGTGTTCAATGTCATCATTCTTCTCCCCTGATTTTAGTTTTACTGCTTAGAATTTGGAACAAATTAAAACAAATTAAATCAAATTTGGAACATTTGTTTTTATGTATTTTAATCTTTAATCCATAATCTATTTGTTGAATGTTATATTAATGTTAGTGAATCCTTAATATTTAACTTAACATATGAAACAAAATTTTAATATTATGATCATTCACAAAACTAGAAAATACTTGTGTGCAATGATTAATTTGTTTCAGTCATTCTGAAACTAGCACATACTTGTTGAGACCAATTTCTTTTAAAGATTTGAACTGTGGACCGACTATTTCCCAAGGTAGAGGACATCAAATACACTACCAAAATTATTTTGTCCCAATAATGTACTATTTACTGGTGTGAAAGTGACTACTATTCATTTTGATCTGACCCGCCCCCTTTCGAGTATTATTGAAAACACTGGAGGAGGACTGTTAGGAATCAAAGATAGAATTTATATGTTACTCCCGTTCCTTCTACTACTCTACAAAGAATGGAAGATAATGAAAAGTACCAGGGTTATCCACAGATATATTAGGAATATAATAATCAACTAAACACAACCGCGGTCGGGTCGTCAATCCGACCACATGTTAGGAATAAACAATGTTGTGAAAATGTCATTGTGGGGAGTTCGTACAACCGTATGCAAAGTACGAACGATCGACCAATAATAATCCTGGAGGGCTCTGTAATTATCTTCCAGCCATTTCATAATCTCTCTCTTCAATTTCTTTTATCTCACCTCTCGAGTAATGGGCACCCCATGACTGGATCGTGCTCCAAACCCAGAACAACATCAGCATATATCAAACAACATGAGTATATGTCACGGATTTAATAAGACACAAACAATATGAGCGTTATAAATGTCCGATCTAAATTTCCAGAAAAAACAAGAGAAAAACAATGAGCGTCTCATTGATAAAGGAACTTTTCATAGTTGACATAGATTTCCACAAGTTCTTACGGCTTGACATCTTATACTCTTAAGTAATCATTTAAAATTTCATCTTGACCACACACTAAGCAGCCCACAATTCAACATTGCGGTGTCGCTAAAGACTCGGAAAAATAAATACCTAATGATGAAATGTAAATGTGACATTGGGCTATCATGAATTTTTTCCACCACTGACCAGACCCATATTTTTTTGGTTTGGGCCGCTTGTATATTTCGGCCCACTTGTGATCATAAGCGATATCACATAATTGTTGGTCTTGTTCGTATCGATTGAATTATTTGTGATGTCAGTTGTTTCCAATTAGATTCCATCCCAGCCCAGGCCCAAAGCATATATGTGGGGCAAATATACGCCCTACGACGTCGCACTAAGATCTCTCTTTCTATCTTCCCATGCGATATTGCCTACGACATCACACGTTTGATAAAAAATAACTGCGTTCCATCACAAGTTTAAAAGCTGCCCAACAACCAACCTTTCACATTTGTAATCGACGACGTCGCACCAAAGGTGAACCAAGGTAAGTTCTTTCCCCAAATTTGATAGTTGATTTTTTTGGCTTTGAGGGACTTTGTCAGTGCCCATTACATTATTTTACAATATTAAAAATGCATGAGCTATTGTGTTTTTAGATTTTGTGCTTATTCAATTTGGTTTGGGACTTGTTCACAGATTCTTGGCTAGGGTGAGAGTTTAAGTAACTCTTGTGGTACTGATTCTTGCTACAAGTTAATGGAATTTTACTTTTTCGTGTGTAAGTTCAAATTTTAGGTGTTTTAGGTCCATTCATATCTCAGTCTCACAGTATGTTGCCTCAGCTGACGTGTTATCTGCGACTTCATAAATTCATACACATGAATATGCAACTTCGTTCCGAACTCATAAGCTTTTCCGACATATCTGTGACATGAATGCGATATTGGACTTTACATATTCATGAGCTAGGTTCCTCCTTGTTGAACTAATTGTTCCAAGTTCACATTTTCCACAGATTGCTCGAATGAAGCTGGTAGCTAGGAGGTTTACGGAAAACACAGCGGGAGAAGTTTCATCGCACACCAAAATGAAGACAATGTCCACCCCCACCGCTAATGTGGGAGAACATAAGCTTCGTGAATTAGGAGGCACAAAAGCATTTTGAAAAGATCCTGAGCAGCAAGATAAAAGAGGTCAGGGTGATGCAGCTCGATGACGTGGCACGAATCCACCTCGATGTTTCAAACCATTCAAAAATTTGAAAATGGTGGGTTTGGCATTCTTGGATAGACCAATGTATGATACAGAGGTCAAGGAGTTCTACGCCAATTTCGCTCAGCAGTCGTCATCTCCACCTACAGTACAATAATAAACAGGGTGGATGTGGAGATGACGACGAAGCTCATCAATCATGTGATTGGGTGCAAAGTTGGTGTGGAGGATCATCCGAAGGTTGAGCCTCTATGACTGTACTTCCAGGACAATTAGACTCCATCGGTCCCTGAAGATGACCAATTCAGGGCACTTGACCCCAACCGAAGGGTGGAGAAGTACTTCAAAATTAAAGTGGGGAGCAGGCTCATCTTACCAAGGTAGATCAAGGTTGATGTCCTCAATATCGAGGAAATGATTATGTATGATATAATTGTACAAATTCAGATCCATGGCGGATATCCTTCAGAGGCCATCATGTACTACCACCTTGCAGAGAAGAAGGTAGTAAACCCTAGGTATACATCATCTAGGAGATACACCAGGTGACCATCGCAAGGAAGAGTCAGCCACTCCACTACGACAACGTGATCACCGTCATTCTAGACAAGAAGAAGATTCCGGTCAAATCAAATGCGAAGTGGGAGGTCATCGCCATACCGCTTAAAGATACAATTTATAAGCCCTAAATGCTTACTAAATACAATTAAGTAGATAGTGGCCAATCAGGGTCTTCCACAGGGAAAAGGGATTTTCCTAAGGGTTCATGCATATAAGGGTGGATATAAACCTAGACATAGATATATACATATATATATATATAAACATGTAAAGAAGGAGGTTTTGGGTTGGTTTTCCTAAGTTATGAAAATAAAGACAAGATAACTAGCAAGATTAAGCAACTATGCCAATCATGCAACAAACTAATAAAAAGGATAAAAACTACAAATGACAAAGCCTTGGGGGTAATTTATATCCGCATCCGAACCTCTTATCCATCATTGAATCCACAACCTATTAACTACTTTAACTACTTGTTGTGAAGATAAATCTTCTACCCTTCTTTGATAGTAGTTTATAAGAGTGAATTCGACATCTCTCGCTAAACCTCACTAATGACCCTTTAGTTGTTGTCTCATTAATGGCATTAAGTACAAAGAATGAACAAGCTTGTTAACACTTATAAACACTACACCGTGTATAAGCATTGAACAAATTCATACATTTACACAAGATTAGTCAAGAACGTTCAACGTTCATAAAATTCTCTCATTTGCTACACAAAATAAACATGATAAAGAATTCGACATTATCACATTCATCTAGCATTCATCAAATCATCAACCATACTAGAAGCTCTAATTCATGCCCTTGGATTCCATATCAAAAGAGGGGGAAATTAGCTACTTTCTCCCTAGCCTAACAAGAAATCATATTGAAATATTGGTAGAACCTAAGAATCCTATTGAAATATTGCATATTTTTTACTTTATTGATATAATTATGATGAGACGTCAAATGCATATATTTTTTGAAGCCTTTAGCATATCTTTTATTGTCTTTTGGTTGGTATATTGATTGATTTAGTAATATTTACATCATGAGGGGTTTAAATAAGCATTTTTGAATTTCGTATATAAATCCTTTATTTTGTAGCCTATTTTAGGTCTAATGGATTTTTGGTACTTACAAGCATCGAGATCCTTTTTAATGAGCTTCATTTGTTGAGTGTTCGTAAGCACTTTAGATTGCTTTTAGAAGGTCATTCGCAAGGATGGTAAAAGATTGAAGGTTAGGAGTCTAAACGTGGTAGTTGATAGTTGCAGCGATGAAATGAGTAAGTTTCGAAATAGCCGAAGAATGACACCGACCGTGTAACTTGGTATAGCCCTTGCCATGGCTTGTGCCAATGGAACGATGTCAAGGAATGAGACGTTCCATCCAGCACGGCCCGTGATCAAAAGTTGAAAGAAAACACAAGGTCAGACGATGGACAGTGCAACCTGGCACGACCGTGCAATCAAAAGCCGTGGCACGATACTCTAGACGATGACCATAAATTTTAGCACGGTCTGCGCCATCAGAAAGCATGGAAAAATGCTCCAGAAGATGGGTAATGCACTTTGGCATGGCCCGTGCAATCAGAAAGGCAAAGAATGTCCTCCACTCTACGTCTTGTGTCCCTTTCTATGGGTCAGACATGCCAGCGTGGCTGCTCTTGTTCTCCCCCTTTTGGGCCTTTTAAGGGCCAAAACTCATCAACTATATAAGTTAGCCTAATCTTATAGGATTTAGGTGGCACTTCATTATTGTTATTTCTAGTAGTAGTTAAGAAGAGTGGAGATTATCTCCTATATTCATTTATTTCTCTAGTTTTAACCTTATGGCAATACATCAAATGATTGCTTTGGATTTAATGTCTCTAAAGTATTTTATTATCTTGGGGTAGTATTTGTATTCATGACTTGATTATAATTTTTTTTAGATTCTAGATTACCCTATTTTCAATGTCCTATGAATATTTATGCATGATATGTAGTTTCCATTCATGTATGATTTATGACGTGACATGATTTATGATGCACCCATAATTCTATGGATAGTATGATATCATAGCAGGTTAAAATGATATCTTGGGAGTGTTAGATTAGGGCTATTGTAGGCTCGAGAGTACCGTGGAGATGAGTGCATTCATGCTACCTTGAAAATACCAACCCGATCGTTAGACTCTAATTCTAATTGGCTAGTTGTGTGAGTGATTGCATGTTAGAGGCGCTAGTCTAATTGCTAACGAGGGGAAACCGTTGGCTTACCCCAATAGATAAGAATTATAGTCTGTAACGACTAGCCGTGGCAACCCTAGAGTCATCACAAGATGCCAATTCATTTGCTAGGGTTGGTATCCATAGTGGAGTGTTTGGGACGTAGTAGACTCACTCCCGTATCCAACAGGGCTTCCTATGAGGGCTTAAGCACTTTCAAAGAGGCTTTTTGGCATCAAAAGTGAGGTCGCGGGGATGAAAAACAGAGTCGGGAGGATTGGAACGCATCCTTAATTACAGAGGCAGTGAAAATGGTTTTTAGGGAGCGAAATTTTTGTGACAAACATTGGGAATTCCCGGCCATATCGACATTATGTGACATAGTTATGAAAATAGGTTTATATGTTTAAATGTGATAGATTCTAGGATCAAAGGTCATGTAATGCAAATACCCCTAATACTAGTTAATCACAGTTTAAACCTCGTTGCTCACATGCTTAGTAGTTTGTTAGTCACAAACCACCCTCCCCCCTAATTACCTATTTGAAGCACTAGCTATTCCTTACACACGAAAGGTGTGATGCTCGATCTTGGGTTGTGTCGAGCTAACTCTTAAATTCTAGTATCTCTATGGATGACTTTGGACTTGCAGCTAGGTACCTTATTGTAGTTAGCAGTGAGTACGGAAACAAAAATATAAATTCTATCTTTGGCATTTAGTGCCCACGAGATAATTAGAACGACCCCACGGGTGCATGCAAAATTTTGGCACCGCTTCCGGTGACACTAGTTATAATTTAATTGTTAGATTACATAACTAGAGGGTAGAAGTAGTGTGTGCTTCTTCTTTTTTTCTTGTAGTTCTTGTTGGTTGTTGTGTAGAGCTCTTTGATTGCTTTTCTTGTTTTACCTAAGTCGTGTGCTAGTGTTTCTTTGTGGACTAGTATTGTATTGTTCCTATTTTATGGTACATACTTGTACCACTGACCAAGGAACCTTACGCTACTTACCGGAAAACACATGTAGACTATGAATGAGGAGGAGAAGGGATAGTGAGGTAGTTCTGCAAGATCCGACTATAGAGTTTGAGACTGAGAGAGAGAGAGATCACAATGGAGGATAACATAACACTAAGGGAGTTTATGGCTCATAACTTGGAGAATTAACCCCTTTGTATTATCTTCTCATCCTTTCCACGGAATGTGACCTACGAGTTAAAGAGTGGGATTATTCAGGGCTTTCCAATATTCCATGAGATGGTCGGCGAGGACCTCAACAAGAATTTTTTTGAGTTTCACTTGGTCTGCACATATATGAATTCACCGGTAGTCTCATAGGAAGACTACAACCTATGGTATTTTCCATTCTCGCTTTGAGATTCAGCAAGGGGCTGGTTGTATTACCTCCCACCGAGATGTAAAACGTCTTGAATTAATATGAAGCATTGGTTTTTAGAGCAGTACTTTCCCACTTCCAAGACTGTCGGGTTGAAAAAGAAACTGTCAAATATCTCACAACTTCCCAATGAGTCTCTCTATGAGTATTGAGAACGATTCAAGAGGTTGCTAGCAAGTTGCCCGTACTATCTATTCAAAGAGGAGGGGGAGAGGTAATTTACTACTTCTTTGAGGGCCTCTGTGATGATGATATACAGATGGTGAACAGTGCGTGCAACAGATCAATCACCAACAAGATCCCAAAATATGCTATAACCTCTTTTGAAGAGATGGAGAATGGAACGAGCCAAGTAAGAACCCAGCTGAGGACCAAGACGTTGGAGGAACTCACTCACCCACCTAAGTTAGAAGAGAAAGTCCAATCCCTTACCTCTATGATGAAGGAGTTTGTGAAGGGGAGATGTCATCAGTTGAAGTTTTTTGTTGTTTGTAGCTTGGCTAATCCGATGGATATTTTCCCACAAGTGGTTGAATAATTTGAGGAGGTAAAGGCTTTTGTAAAGGGGAACAACAAGGGTTCTGTGAGGACCAAAAATGAGACAACTGCCAATACCCTTATGCTAATTCTCCTTCAATCCTCGGTACCGTGAACACCCCAAATTTTGTTGGTGCGACGACCAATAAGAGCAAGGAAGTGAATTTAGAGGTGGGAAAGGTTACAACCAATAAGGTTCTCCGACCCAACCTTACCCGAGGGGTGAGAGACTTTCCAACAACTGTGGGGCTATCTACAAGTCGGAGAGAGATGACGGGTTGAAGTTCATTACTCAATTAACAAAGTGCAATGAGCTATTTCCGGAGTGAACAAGCTGCAATATAGAGAAGTTGGAAATGAGGGCATTTTCGACAATAAAGAACCTCAAAGTTCAAGTGGGGCAGTTGGCCCCCTCGGTTAGCCGACTCAAAGAAAGGGGTTCTGGTAAATTACCTTCCTAACCCAAAATCAACCTTAGGAATGTGAGTTTTTTGAAGTTGAGGAGTGGGAAGTAATTGAAAGAGGCCGAGTAGGAGAAATTGTAAGAAGATGATCAAATGGTGGAGAAATCCAAGTCCACACTTGAAGAAAGAGAAATACTCGTTGAGTAGGAGCTTGAAAAAGAGCCCTCCACCACTAAGGTGAAGGAAGTCAACCCTCCACCTCCATTTCTGGATGTTTTGGGGGAAAGCCAAAAGTGGAATCCAACAGGGAACAAATTCGATGTAATTGATCAAATCCCAATCTATGCTAAATTTCTCAAAAATACATGTACTAAGAAGAGGCCTAAACCTGTAAAAAAGTTAAGGAAAATGAAAATAGGGGGATTAGCCACTTTAGCTCATAGAAGTTTACCTAAGAAGTGTGACGATCCCGGTATGTTTTCCATTCCCATCCATTTAGGTGGTAAGAGAGTCAAGGATACCATGATTGATCTAGGAGACTCTCTAAATATCATTAACTATAGCTTGTATGATACTCTTGATTTAGGAGAGCATGGGGAAACTAGGGTAGTTGTCCAATAAGCCGATCACACTTAACCTAGTCCTAGGGGTCTAGTTAAAGATGTGATAGTTAGGGTTGGCAAACTAGTTTTTCTGGATGGCTTCTATGTCCTCGATATGTCGTAGATGGAGGTGCACCCCCCAATCTTGTTAGGGAGACCATTTCTAAAAACATCGAGAACTAAAATAGATGTCCACCTAGGAACACTAACCCTAGAAGATGACATAGATAGAGTTCATTTTTAAATTTACAAATCTAATCATGGAACATCTAGTTATTCTCTTGCATGCAATGGTATAAGCATTTCTGATGAGTTTAATTAATTTGAAGAGTCTTGCATCAATGATGATGTTCAGAGTCCTTGCATTAATGATGAGGGAATATATGTTAATAGATTTAAATTTGATGAAAATGTTTATAACTTTTGTACCTTGCATGATTTTAGTGTTACTTTGCCTAAGAAGAATTGCTTTTCCATGTCTTTAAACAATAACATGAAGCAGTTTGTGGAGCATGGCAAGAATTTAAAGCCTCATAGACCTCCTCCTAAACCCAAGGAGAAACCTAAGATCTCGACATTGGCTAAGGTTGAAAATGAATCCCCGAGGAGAAAAGAACTTAAAGGTAAGGGTGGCTCTTTGTGGAGGCCTCTCTACAAAGATGTCATCATGAGTGGAGTCATGTATGGTGACTCCAGAGACCCAACAGTAGTTGTATTTTAGTTCTTGAGAATGCATAAAAAATAAGTCGTGAGGAGGACAATAAAGAAACAGTGATTTTTATTGTTTAAGTAGATTTTGTGTTGAGTGATAATGAAATGATGTTCGAAAATTTTGTGGAGTTTTGAGGGAATTTTTGGTCATCAATTTTTTTGATATTGTAAAGGTTTTATGCTAGGTGTTTTATCTTTGGTTGTAGGAAAAAGTATGCGACAAAAATGGAGGAAGGAGCTCAGGCCGATTATAAGGCAGGACCGGTCCCAGGCCTCGTGTTGAATTAACGGAACAAGGCATTCGTGTTGTATGAACCGTGCCATCTAAATTCCACCTGTGTCACTCCCAGCGCCTAATAGAAGGGCATGCCCCTTCTATAAAAGGAACCCTTCTTTCAATAAGAAATTCCAACCCATTTTCACGACCATAAGCTTTATCAAGCACAATTTATTCTGTGTATTCCTCCATCCTTGTAAAAATTCAACAAAAGTTGTCCTAAAATCTTTGTAATCGAATTGTGCACAAACCCCAACTCCCCTCATCAAATTATAGCCCATATGGAACCATATTTAGGTCAGAGTAGTTCAACCATTTTGAGTTCTTTCTCCCAAGAACTCAAAATTTCCACTTTTGGGATTGCTGGGTTTTACTCTGAGGAGGATTTCACACATCATGCGAGGGTCATTTTATTATATTCGATCACCGAATTCCAAATAGGTACTGTTTTCAAACCTATTTCTCCAAATAGGAATATTTTTTATTTTTTGACTTTATATTGCATGTTAGACTGCTTTGATCTTGGGGTTGGATTGTGATTTTCATGTTGGCCTGAGTGAGAATTGGAGGAATTTTGTGGGCTATTTTTGGGTTGTTGTGATTTGGACTGCTAGTTTGTTATACCTGTGATGTTGCTATTATATCGCTGAGACGTAGTGTATCTAGAGCCGATGCGAGCCCTCCTTTTTTGAGACTGTAGAGGCTCAACCCTGTTTCGGTGGAGGGATGGAGTCAGCTATGCTAACGTCCCAACATTGAGACCCAGTTTGTGGACCAGAGGGTTCTCGAGAACCTTAAGCTTCACAGGTTGGTGAAGAACCTGCTGAAGAGGGTCAGATTGGAGAGCTTCATGGAGAAGGCATCCCTCATGTACAGGAGATAGACTCTTGAGTTCCATTCCACTATTTGGAAATAGACCAATAAGCAAGGCCGTCCAATTGCACATTTCTGTTTGTGGGGTCTTCCCCGTACCATGACCTACCACTCAATCGCCGAGTGTTTTGGGTGGAAGAAAAAGGACCAGGTGGCCAACACTGGGATGATAAGTTCTAATTTTTCTGGTAGGATCATTCTGGTTTGCCATTACCTGACGCTCACTGGAGAAGGTGAGCAAGACCAACGACATTGTACATCCATCTCTTAAGTACGTGGCAATGCTGTTTACTATTGTGGATTTTGGCCATGGAGAGTCTATCACATGCACTAAGGATTACTTTCTACTAGCTTTAGTTGATCTGCACGAGTGTGGCTTAACCTGATACCGTAAGTCACTTAATCGACCACTGTTGCCGATTATCCACAAGAGATGGAGGAAAGTTAGCTATAGGTGGAATAATATCATTTATACCTATCCATTTTTAGCCTACAAATATATGATAGCATGCAGGCGAACCCCCCTATGACATTCACCCTCATTGTGGGTGCCTTGACAGACGTGGCGATGATTCAGCAGAACGGTGATCATATTTATTTGTGCTCCAATGGGACCAACTTCATGAAGCTTCCACAACATGTATGGACACGGTTTAGGTTATTGTTCATACTTCAAGATTATTCTATTGAGCCAGATCAGGGGCTGGGAGCAGCCATTGGCAGTGTTTATGAGAATGAGGCCAAGGAGTTCCCATGGAAGAGGATCAGGTCGATCAATAGACAGAGTAGTTAGTATTCGGCTACAGCCGCAGTTATAGACCTTTGAGAAAAATTTCCTAAAACAGCCACTTCATCAGTCTCCGGGTACCGAGCATTATTTTTTGAGACAACAACCACCACAACCACCATCGTTTGAGAATTATATAGTACAACCATCTCATCCGTTAAGTCCTGTTCACATAGAGGATATGCCTTACCCTTCACCAGGGCCGAGTTCTAGGTATTCTTAGCGGATGAAGCCTATTATGCACATCATCTCTTTGCACTTTGATCATTTCATAGATCAGGCTGATCCTACCACATGTGGCATAGCCTATTCCAATATCATGGTTTGTCAGGGTTCAGACAGCCGGTAGCTGATCTATCAATCCAGCTGCCACATCAGGAGCCTGAGTAGATGCGGGAGTAGGGTGACTCCATCTTCGGGATGAGATAGGATGTGATTGACCTCGCTGACAGGTTTGGTCAACATCAGGTAGAGATAGCCAACAAGTTTGATTGCTTAGAGGGCCAGGTTTACGAGATGAGATATAATGTGGCAGACCTCTATCATGACATGGCCAATATCACAGAGAGGATGAGAGCTGCAGGCATTGGATATTCACATCCATATTATAATCCACACTAGCAGGGCGTGGATCTAGATGCGGCGGCCGGTATTAAGAAGGTTTAGTGGTTCCAACCACTACAAGAAATAAGACATTTTAACTGAGTTCTACGGGACATTTTACCACTATTTTATTCCCAAAAATACCAAGGTAAATACTAGTGTAGTAAATGTTACACTTTTTACCTTGGTTTGGGACCAACGTTAGTAGCTATTTTTTACCAATGTCGATCATTGCAAGAATGAAGATGATGGGAGACTCTTACTATGAATTTGTTGAGGCCGATGTCGGTTAGAATGAGAGTGATCTCGCAAATGCATGTAACCAACATCGCACGCTATGGGGTCGTCATGTTGTATGCATGCTGATGTGGAACTACGACCAATACAACATCATTTTGATAGGCCAACATCGTACACAATGTACCACCACCGGCTTGTGTGATGTCGATAAGATGATGTCATTATACCAATGTGTACGACATCGCATGTTTATCAGGGAGATGTCAATTCTTGTACAATATTATAATATTTTGTATTTGAT
>JAULKK010060507.1:0-18506 GCA_032355705.1 Rubia peregrina
GTTTAGCTAGAGATGTCGAATTCACTCTTGTAAACTACTATCAAAGAAGAATGGAAGATTTATCTTCACAACAAGTATTAAAGTTGTTGAATAGGTTATATGTTCAATGATAGATAGAAGGCTTGGAAGTTTAAGTCAATTGCCCCCAAGATTCCGTAATTCGTACTTAATCCCATTTTAGTGATTGTATGCTTTGTAAGTTTAACTTGTCTTTAAATTCATAACTTAGGAAAACCATAACAAAAACCCCCTCTTTATGTGCTTTTATATGTTTGTATATCTATATATCTAGGGTTTAACTTGCCTTTTTGGGCCTTTTTTAAATCACTATTTTGTCTACTATATATATGGGCCTATGTCTACTAGGTATTAAGTTTGGAAAGTTTTAGTTTCATTCTCCTAGTTTTACCAAAGAGTAGGTAGAGAGAGAAAGAGGTTAACCCTTTTCTCTTAGTTTAAATCTCCTAGTTTTTCCAAAGGGTATTGAATCCAATGGATAAATTGGGTTCAATACTTAGGGAGTAGTAATTTAACTTGGAGATTTATATTTGTATTCATGACTTGATTGGTATTTTGTGAGATTTTAAGATCTTCATTTCCTTTAATGCTTATGATTATCATATTGACTTGTGCTTTACAATCTCGTTAAATGAATGATTGATATACTATGTCGATGTACACCTTAGTCTATTTTCATTGTATGGCACACTATAGTTGTCCCCTAGTGAGTGTCAGTATGGGTAATAGCGTAAGTGAGAAGTCCGCAACCGTGTGGGTGTATGCATGTGGGTCGTGAGCACCGCTCCGATGATCGTACACTAGTTAGACTGACTACTCACTAGTAAGAACGGGACAGTAGCCCAATAGGAGGATAAGATAGTAGTAGCAATTAGGGATGCCATAATTTGACCTTTGTAGTTGCAACCCTAGAGTCACCATGAGGTAACAATCCCTTTGCCTCTGTAGGCCTAGGGAGAAGCATTCACAGGGGAGTACCTGGGCGTAATTTTTTACGGGGAATGAGTAGAACTAAACAAAAGGTGGGGCTGTTATTGCACTTCCCTAATTACGAAGGTGGTGTCGATAAAAGAAAATGAGAGAACCTTTGCGTGACAGACAAGGGGAAGTGTTGACTATCGACAACATTGTGTGACGTAAGTATTAGGATATGTTTATACGTCTTATATTTGATTGAATCTAGGATAAAAATATACTACCGGTTATGTGACACAAATATTCCCAAGTGCTAGTTTTATAGTGTTTACTCTTCTGCTCTTGCAGGATTGTAGTTGATAGATAACCCCCCCAACTTTGTTTTGAGACACTAACTATTCCTGACACGTGATCAGATTGATGACCTAATTATAGCTTTGCGTAATTAACTTTTAAATTCCTATCATCTTTGTAGACGACCTTGGACTTGCCACAATCTAAATCTCTTGGTAGTTTAGTAGTAAGAAAGGGGGAAAGAATATAAATCTCCTATCTTTGTGAAGCATTCTGCTGGTTAATTTTCCCATTGGTTTACGACCCCACAGATTGTGAATCAAATTTTGGCACCATTGTCGGGGATGCTATTTTAAAGATATAACTGTTAACTTGTATTGCTAGTTGGTAGAGTAGTTAGTGTCTCTTGTTTTGTTTGTTGTTTTCCAGAAGAGGCATTTCTTGATTTCTTAGTGTGAACCGAGAATCCTTGCACTATGATTCCAAATTTTGTATGTTTTTACTTATTTTTAGTTTATTGGAAAAAGAAAAAATACGTGGGAAGAAAGTGCACAATGATCGAGATTTTCTAGGGTATGCTACTATAATCATCCTACAGACTTGCTTTTGGTTTAGCGAATATGGGAGATAAATAGAAATTGTTGTTTCACAAAGCCAATGGGAGAGAGAATGGTACCCATACCATGACTCCCCCAATTCGGTTTTGAGTTACACCTCCAGTTCGAGGAATCAATACTTGGATTTAGTTCCCTAATCCACATGTGAGGAAATACTTTGAGCTTTGGCTAATTTTGGTAGAACTAGTGAGTTTCTCCAATCCCAAGTATTTGGTTGTATTAAATACTTGGGAATTCAACTTTCTTCAAGTATTTAGAGAGTTGGAGGTCAAGTAAGTGAATTGATAGGGAATTTGAACCAACTAGTGGGATGATGAAAGATAATGGATGAGGAAGCTCCACTACCCCCTTCCATTGATGGATTGAGAAGTAGGCAAGGAGTTGAGCACCACAAGAAGCCTTTTGAGATCCTCAAACACTGTGAGTTTAGTCCTACTTTTTTATACTATTAATTTATTACCCAAATGTGGAAACTTTTTTAAAGAACAATGTGCTTCGGGACATGAATCTAGGTATAGATTAGTATATCAAACCATTGCTAATCCCCCTTCTCTTGTGCTAAATAACCTCCCCCTAAATGCAATGACCCTGGCATAATCACTATCCCCCGTACGATTCAAGGAAAATTTATTAAGAATGCTAATTTTATCCCTTACTCTCTATATAGATCATTAACTTTGGGAAAATGCATGCCACCAAGGTGGTAGTCAAATTGGCTAATCGTTCCACCACAAACCCGAGAGGTATCATGAAGGATGTGATGGTCAATGTGAATAGACTAACCTTCTCAGCCGATTTCTGTTTCTTAGATATGAAAATGTAAATATGACTACCCCTATATTGTTAGGGACACCCTCTAAGGCTAGAATTAATGTGCATGCCGGAAGGTTAAACTTAGAGTGGGTAAAAACATTGTGGAGTTTAACATATATGAGACCATCAATTGTATTGCTGACAAATCCCCTCCATTTGTGATTGATGTTCTTGATGATATTGTGCAAGATACTTTTGATGCTTATATGAATGTAGCTTTACATAATGCTCCTATTAAACATGCATGCTTTAGTTCTCTAAATACTAGCGTAGTGGAGAGTCTGGGGGAGGTTAATCCCCAGATTAAGACTCACATAGAGGCCCTACCAAAAAACCTAGATGAACTAGTGATGCTTGAGACCAAACCTTCAATAGAGGAACCACCCACAGTCAAACTTAAGCCTTTACCCAGAAATTTGGAGTACAATTTCTTAGATGAGGGAGAGACACTACCAATGATTATTTCTAGTAGGCTTACTAGTGACCAAAAGGGTAGGTTGATTGCGGTGTTTAGAAAATTAAGAGAGCTATAGGCTGGATCCTAGCCGAAATTAAGGGTATAAGTCTCTCAACTTGTATAAACTGCATATTGTCAAAGGAGGGTGCAAAGCCCGTACACTAACCTCAAAGGCAGTTAAACCCGCTGATAATGTAGGTAGTTAAAGGTGAAGTTCTTAACCTACTAAAGGCAGGGGTGCAATATCCTCTCTCTGATAGTACCTGGGTGACCCATACTAGTGTCGGAATGGCCTATTAAAGACGATTTTATCAGAAATTTAAAGGTTTTTCTTAGATGCCTTTGCTGGCTTCTCATTCAATCAATCAATCTTAAAATAAGGCTGTTCTCATAACTGCCTTTAAAAATCACAATTAAAGGCGGTTAAAACCACCTTTAAATTTCAAAAAAATCATATTTAATTTATTTATGAACGCCAAAAATATGGGGTCTCCGTCGTTCCTTGCAACCATTTACAAGCTAGGAAATTTTTATAGTTTCCATACTTGGAAACTTCTAAAAGTTATGTGTCGTCTCTTCGTACAATGATAAATAGTTTCCGGATTCGGGTTCCCTTTCCGGTCTCAATCTCAAATTTTTTGTGGGAGCATTTTTTCCAAATAATTTTTTTTGATCTCGGAAACTCTATCGTGTAAGTTTTTTCCGAGTTCGGAAAACATTTTGTTCCCTATGAATTTAAATCATCAAAGAGAAGAAATACTTTCCGATTTCGGAAAGATTTCTGGTCTTTTGGTGAAAATTTGTTTCACTAATATTAACGGCATAAAAACAACCTCGATACACAGCCACAATTTCATAGTATCTTGCACCTAAAAAAAATCTATAGATAACGCTAACCAAACAATAATCTATAGATAGGAATAGAAATCGCTACAAATCCATTCCGTCATTTCTAAGGTTCACTATTTATCTAACTTGAGTGTCCCTACCAATATTTGGATTTCCTAGTGTTGCTGAACTATTGGGAATTGGATTCCGAGCCAATGAATGCTGCACATTGTCAATATCTTCTTGCGAGTAGGGCTTCCAATCTTTTTTGAACATCTGTAAATAACATTATAGTATTAAAATTTTGGTAAAGGCTAGTTAGAAACATTTCCATGATCAATTGTGCAATTACCTTGTCAAGTTCAAGTACATCTTCCTGGATTTTGTCTATGCACTCAGACGCATATAACATGATGTAATATCCGCACTCCCAAGTTTGAGCCAGTTTCTTGTAATATATGTAAGAAACATAAATTATTAAGACTATTGCATCGAATAATTTAGGATATTATTTGGGAAATTAACATATTGGTAGACCATCTTGATTTTAACCATGTCAAACGAACAATTTGTTTGGTCTGTATATTCATTCATTGCAGATTCCAAAATCTCAACAAAATGATCGAACGATTGGAAGTGGAGGGGATCCTTCCAATACACTTGCTTCTTTGTGGGTTGTATAAGAAAATTTATTTATTATTTAAAATTTGCAAAAACAATATTAGTAAAGAAATTAAACGTAGTAATTAAAAACCTCTTGATGTATGGCCCGACGAAAAGCATCTTATTCTTTCGGCCTAGGCATTAGCGAATGTAGTCGATCATGTCTTATTTTGTACAACCAATTTCATGTATCATCACTGGGCATATGTATCCAATCCATCCCTTTTTCTATTACTCGTAAAAAAGCATGTACCTGAACAATTTCATATTAGGTATTAATTGTAATAATGGTTAGTGAAATTTAAATCGAATTTAGAAATTAAATGAATAAAATAACTCAAAAGTTGTAGATTGACATGATCGCTTGATTAACTTGCTCACATCTCCATAGGTCTTCAAAATCACTCCCTAAATGATTTCACGTTTGCATCTGAATACATATTCATTTCCGAAAAATGTGAACGTTGAGTTTTAATCATGGGATTGTAGAAAATTATAAAGGACACGTACGGATCCGGGTAAGTCTCATGGGGCGGGGCTCTTGCCAATGGAGGTCTAACCCTAGTTGGGGTTGTTGGCACCAGTTTGGGCATCGATTTTACTGGTTTTGGCATTGTCTTCACTAGTTTTGGTGATGGAGCACTTGTTTCCTTCAAATGTCCATCCTTTATAGGATCGACGTACATAAGTCTACGAGGTCAAGTAAGGAACATTCCCAAGAAAGGCCCAACTTTCTTGTATTCTCTATTCGGGATTGGCAAAGGGGCACCCAACACCAAAGGACTCTCCAGGGAAACCCTTGAATAACATTCTGCAATCAGTATAGAGTGATGATGTTTCCTTAACTCATGAAAAACTCCATCGGCTACATGTAGTGGCTTATCGTCTTTGTCTTGATAATTTAGAGTTAACACGGACATGATTTCGAAATCACAAGCAAAAGAGGTATGAAATTTGAAACTTAATTCTAACGGACGTAATTTAGAAAATGATCCTTTGACCTTTTTTTCAATTGCGAGGGTGGAATTGTCGAGGTGGTTGGGTTTGAAAAATTATCTATTGATTCTTGGATTTGGGACAATTGGCTCCCGATTTATTGCAACATCACCGGGAGAATATCGTGAACCCCTAGATGCAGGTGTCCAATAGGACGTTAAGTCCTATAAATTGTCTAGAAGAACTAGCCCAATGTTTTGGACCAACTTCCAAAGAACAAGTTCTTGTTGCTCAATTTTCTTGTCTTGGAGTTTGGTTTTTTTTTTGCAAAGAATAAACTCTCGAGGGTTTCGCTACATCGAAAGACCGTACAATCCCAAATGTTTGCCCGTGGGTCAAGAAACTACCCATACCCCTAACCCGGCTTGGATGGTACGATTTTTCCATGGCTTCACAAAGGATGTCGTGGTTTTCCATTGGAATGAATTCCCCTTGCAATTGATTATTCTTCAATTTTGCCTAAGTGAAACATAAATCGATATAACTTTGCTATTTTGGTATAACCTTAATATAGTTCAATTTAATAATTTATTCACCTTAAAATTTATGTACCACTCTTTCGGCAAGTAGTTTCTCTTTATCCTTAACATGTAGACCCTTCTTGTTTTGTCGGCCTTTGAGAAATAGATCGCACCTCTCAATGTCATCCACACAAATTGGTTGCACCTAAGCCCTTGCCTCATCTTCTGTCATGTCGCAGCCTATTGTAATTTGAACATATCGTTAGCTCGATTAGCGCTAAGCCATAATCCTACGACTCAATCAGTGAGAAATTTTATTCTCCCCAGCAACGCGTTGTTTTTCCCCTCGTACCCTAAGTTGGATGTTATGGTCATGATAACTCTATAGAGCGTTTAATGTAATTAATCAAACTAATAATTTGTATAAATAATTTAACTTATTCTTTCACTATTCTACAATGCCCTTTTCTTGTGAATCTCACTGCTCTCAGGTTGTATGTGCGTATAAGCTTCCCACGGGCGATCACCTTTCTTATCGCTAAATATGTAATCTATGGACAAAGTGTATTTATGTTCACGCCAACTCTTTGACATCATGAACATAGTCTTCTTTCACAAAGAACCCATATATTGTGCTTTGATTTGAAAAGGCCTCTACGGAGATTAAAAAACACAATGATATGAGGATGGGGAGTACAAGTCTAAACAAATTGATGTAGAAAAAATGGAAAAATAATTCACAACCTTGCATTCCATCCACAAGGTGTTCTTGTAATCGTTTGGAACATCATGTCAAGTATCGTAGCGGATATCCATCCTTGTTCTACAAACCTTCACCACCCAATTAGACCATTTGACAATGTGCTCTGACACACAATTCCCCAACTTGTCAAAAATCAACGATGTTAATTTTTTTTCCTAGCCATTCTATGTTCTAATGCTCTACAATTAGTTTGGTGTTTTCCTACATCACCCTAGCCGTCATCCTCATCCCACGTCATGTCTGTTGTTACATAATTGACAATACTAGACCGTGACACAACATCATGAGTTTGTTTCCTATCTGCCATTTTGAATGCTACCTTTACAAATATAAAAAAAATAACTTAACCTCAAAAATGAATAAGTTACTACTAATATTAATAGAATATCCAACATATCTTAGAAGATATCTTCTACTAAACCCGCAATTGAACAAATTCAATAGACGATAAATTTACCTTTATAGTTGTTGCCAAAAAAATTATGTCAACATAAACCTAGCAATTAACCTAGCATTTAAGCACACTAATACATGGCTCAATAAATAAATCTAGAACTATTCCATTTATTATCAATTCCCTTCCATTATTTTATCATCCCCCACCATGAAGGCAACAAAACCCTAATATTATACACAACTTATCTTCCATTAATAAAACCCACTTCAACTAGAATTCATCAATATCCCAAAATCCAAACCCTAGCTAGTATGAACAAACAAATTGAGTTTGCTCAATCATGTTTGAAAATAATAAACCTTATCTATTTATTGAAGAGTCGATTTACCTATTTGATCAATGAAAGGGTACGGGATACTCCTTCATAGCTTCTACCTACATTTCGTAGAAGATCCTTGTTCAAAATATTTTTTTTAAAGTGAGAAATTGGATTAGAAGATATTTATACATACCCCAAATCTTCAAAACTTCAAATGGGAGATTTGGTGATGAAATAGGTTGAAAAATTGGGCTTGGAAGTGTTTTTGGAGGGGATAAAGGAGAGAAAGGCGGATTTTTCAAATGGGAGTAAATTCCCATTTGAAAACTCTTTGTACTTTTTTTTATTCCCGTAAGAAAGGGTTTTCGAGTTCAAAAAAAATGCATGCTCGTAAATGTTTCCCCTCTTTCATATTAAGGCCACGATTTATTTTTGAGCTCAGAAACCTATGGGGGGTTCTTTTAAAGGAAAAATGGGAAGATTTAAAACCCCCTAATCAAAATCTAACATTCATTCTCCAAAACCCTAGATTCCCCAATTTCACACCAAAAAACCCACAACCCCCTCCCCAAAATTCTGTTGATAATGAGTCGTAAGAGCTCGGCCTCAAAATCAAGGGCAAGCAATCGAAGTCATCGTCCGATCACTCAAATCGGTGAATCTCCAAAATTCTTCAATGAGAAAGTTGAACAAAGGTATGTAGATTTTTGTAAGAGAAAAGTTATCAATTTGTCGGACATTGATAGCCTAGGACTATGATATTTGCTATCACATTTCAAAACCCAACACCTAGATAAATTGCTTTGCATGAATGAGCCTGTTTATGCTGATGAAATCATTCAATTTTATACACATTTGGGTCAAAATAACAACAATAAGGTTATGACTAGGTTAAATAAGAAAGATATTTTAGCTACCACATACACAATTAATGCTGCTCTTGATTGCCCCTACACCGCCGAGAAATTAAGGCCCAATAACCTCAATGGTCCCCTCGATATTTATCACACTCATGTTTGGCCGAGCGTTAGCGATGGTACTTCCCTTTTTCCCATAGCTATGTCAAGAAAATATTTTAAGAGGTTGGAAAGAGATGCCAGTAAGGCGGATAGTTTTAATAATAGTGTGTTAACGGCGGAGTGGATATGTCTCAATGACAATCCCACGGGTGGCCATACTTGAAAGTCTTTTATTGCTAACCTCATGATGTTTTACTACATCATGGAGGCTAAAAAGGTAAACCCGGGATTCTCTGTCATCTCATTCATGTTGAAGGCAGCGTACACGAAGAAGAAAGACCTTTCACACGGTGGTTTGATAACCACTATGATAAAGAAGGCAGGCATAATTCCTCAAGATTAGCCTCTTCTTCAAGAGTACTACGACAAGAGCTGGTTTCAATACAAAAACTTCCAACAAGGCTTTGACGGCAAGTGGTCCTTCCATCCAATACCCAGCCTAATAGCTAAGATTGCAAAGAGAGCCTGAGAAGTAGAAGCAGAGAGAGAAGATGCGTCAATCTCCCGTACATGATCAAAAGTTTAATAAGTACAATATATAATTTTAGTATTCATTTGAATTTTATCAATATTTATTTACAGGTGCTGACAGGGTAGGAAGGCGAGATTGAGAAAGTAATTTGATTGTGTGCGGGCGGATTTGTCTGAGATGCATGATATGTTGACCCGCGCTCATTCCCAGCATGTAGCATTCTTGGAGGGCCAGAGCCTCCAACTGGAATTGAGCAAAGATGAGGAGCCACCTAACTTTGAGTCGGTCTTCTCAGAGAGTGATGATAATGATAGGGATCATGGCGGTGATGACGGAAACGTTGGTCAAGCAAATGAAGAAAGCATTGTGGGCCCAAGCGAGGGTGGGAGAATATAGAATATTTCATGGGGATAATTGAAGAATCTGTTTTGGATAGCCTTGAATTTGTTATGGTGAAAATTTAAGAATTTTTATGGTGGGTGAAGAATTTGATTGTATATGGATTTTTGGAAAGTGTATAGAATTTGAAAGCATCAATGGACTTTATGGATTTTTGAAAAGGGTCTATGAATTTTTTATTCTATAATTTTAAAGTGTCTATGAATTTTATGGATTTTTGGAAAGTATCTATGAATTTGTTTGTCTAGAATTTGAACAATCTAGAATGGAATGTCTTTATGTTATTGAATAGTATAGAAATTTAATTGCCCCTGGAAAGTGTTAGATTTAAAGGAGAATTTGGTTAAAATGTAAAATGGACCAAAAGAGCTGGCGTATTTCCGAGTTTGGAATGGCGTCTTTCCTTTGCATTTTAAGTCCGGATGTATTTCCAAGCTCGGAAAGCATACCACTCTAGATGACAAAAATGCCCGAGTGAGTTTCTGAACTTGGAAATTGACTTTCCTAACTTTTACGAATTTGGAAATCATTTCTTCTTTTAAAGAAAGGAAATAACGAATCACTTTCCGAAATAAGAATTAAGTTTCCAATTTCATGTGATATTTTTGGGCCTAACCTGGAAAAAATGAAGCGCGGATTTTTCAGCATTAAATGTTTCCATACTCGGAAACCCTACCTCACCATATGATAAAGAACCGAGTCTCACTTTCCTAACTCGGAAAAATGTCTACATATAAAAAAATAGGGTAAGACAGTCAGATTTCAAAACAAATGTCCAAAACCACAAAACCCCAGCAAACCCGAACTCCAAAACTCCCATCAATTAACCTGATTTTGCAAATACGTCGAAGAACTAGGCATGGCTAGGGTAGGGTTAACACGCGAAATGGATAAATCTCATTCAAACGTCCACGGGACCGACTTCGATGATAAGAGGTTTGTTTCATAAAATTTCCAAAATCTGTATGATTCATTACGTGAGAAAAGTAAATTATTACATACTTATCTTGTTAACTTTAGCGAGTATTTAGCTCTATGGTTGGATGTTCCCCTTAAACCCTTTAGTAAACAAAATGTTGAGGGATTGCTTTCGTGTAGTGAAAAAGCGTATTTTAATTCAGTTTACCAATTTTACACTAATTTGTGAGAAGTGGGGAATGGGGATTACTCTACTAGGGTGGGGAGGGGAATTGAAATCCCACTGACCTTGGATTATGAATAAGTTGATAGATTTCCCTTTGTTGCACCCGAAAGATGTTTATCCTGAGGATCTCGATGGTCCATAGGATGATTGCTACCATCGCCAGAAATGGCCTCTAGAAGTAGACCATCCCTAAATTGATCCCGTGGAGTGTATTGTCAAGTACTTTAACTGCAATAGAGTGGATTTAGGAAAATCTTATTCGTTCAATCTCAAGCTTTTTCCCATCGACTTATATATCACATATGAAATCATTAATATGAGTTTGGTACCCTCGGGCAGACACTTGTCCGAGCCTAACTACCTAACCCTTATGCTATTGTACTTAATCATAGAGGGTAAAAAATTCAACCACGGGGTGACTATTTTCAGGTACATGTTGCATTTTGCAATGTCGAAAAGGTCTTGACTCACCTACCATATGGGATTTTAATAACTCGCATTTTGAAGAGCATTGAGGGGTTGACTATCGAGGGGGGGGAATGGTTCCAAAGTATTATGATAAGACGTTCTTTAAGAACAAGGGTTGGGTAATGCGCCATGGGAAGTGATATCATAAGCCAATGTAAGAAGGCGAGGTGAGCAAGAGGCCACGAATTGAGGAAGGTTAGTCAACAAAATTTGTTTGCGAGGATTTTTTTGTTATATTATTGATCTTTACCTCATTATTTAAAGAATTTTTATGTTGGTCGCTATATTTGTAGGTACTGAAAAGTTAGGCATGAAAGGGTTCAAATATTTCTAAAAATGGATGCGGAAGGAACTTAGCACTATGAAGGGAAAGATTAGGTTCATGGAAAAGTCTCTACAATCTTATTAGCGACACCTCGGGAAATATTAATGCCAATGAAGATGTTGAACAATGAAATTTGAAGACTTGATTATATTTATGTTAATTGACTTTATTAGTGAATTTGAAAGATTTTAGTATTTGATACTATAACGAATGATTTCTACTTTTCAATTGTTATGTAGTTTTAATCATTTCAAGTACTAAATTTTGTTTCATGTTAGAGAAAAGGTCAATACGAGAAACATGTGAAATATACAAGGTACAACAATGAAAAAAAAGACATAAACTACACTTCATATCTAACAACTTGTTGTTTATGCTTCTGTTTCTTGATCACCACTTCATTGACTTATGTTTCCTACATGTGATCTTCACCTTACCGTCGATTCACATTCCTTCATCACGATCATTACGGCCTACGAAACTGTGAAAACTTTGATCATTCCCCTCAAGCAATAGGTTTTCTTCATATCCACAAGTCGCTATATGGCATCCAAATATAATTACTTCCTCTAACTGATTTTCTTTAACAAAATCAATTTTACCTTCGACAACAGTCTCCCACCTAGCATCAACAGGATCCTTGACATAGAAAACCTGATGCGATTGAGATGCCAATATGAAGGGATCATTCTTCCACCAACCCGACTTCTATCGACAAGGGTTGAGCCCAAATCCTCGATTTGTTGTCCATTGTTAATATTGACCCTCTGACATTTAAAAACCAGGGCATGCTTACATAGTCCAGCTCCCAAATTTTGGAAATTGTGCCAAAGTAGTACTTTAGAGCTTACATCGTATTTTCATCACCACTACTTCGAACGTGCAAAGCTTCGGAGACAAGAGACACTCTACTGTTTTGAGTGACACTCTTATCATCCATTGATTTCATTGCAATCGTAAAACCATTGATTTCATAGCCTCTGTAGGAAAGAATGGTCTCCAATGATCTGTGAGCCAACTATTTAACTGTCGTTGGATGTTCGCCGGCATCTACGTGATCCCGCAACCAAGAAGAAAATGTCAAAGTGTACAATTAAAGGACCTGAGTCTCATTGAAATTAGGGACTAGTATGGTATCCATATTAATTTCAATGTATGGGACTACATCCTCGTGGTTGCGCAAAACATCAAGATAGGTGGCACATAAATCTTTCCCACTAGGTTTAAATAATTTTCCATGCCTAACCCCTAACCCATCTAACCTCCCTTCATGTCTACCGATTAAAACCCCAACAGATTCAACTTCCTTCATATAATAATTGCAAAACTTGATGGTCTCTTCTGTCATGTATTGTTGCACAATACAAGCATCTGGCCTGTATCAATTTTTCAAAAAGTGCTTGAAAATTTTCATGTATGTCTCAAATGGGTACATTCATCTTAGAAAAACCAAACCACATAGCTTTATCTCTCACACGAAATGTACGATCAAGTGGACCATAATGTTAAACAATGAGGGAGAGATACATTTTCCATACGGCACATAACTTCAACAACCATAACTTGCAGCCTATCCAACTTCAATACACTAATACTTTTACGACAAATGGATTTGAAAAATAGATAGAGCTTTGTAATGCACAATCTTACATGTGTCGGCGATGTTGAACGAATGGCAAAGACAATCAATTCCTGCATTAGGTTGTGACAATCGTGTGACTTCAGCCCACCCAAACTCAACTCCTCGACTGACACACAACTACTAATGTTGGACGAGTATGCACTAGGAACTTTCACACTGCTAAGGGTCTCACAAAAATATTTATTCTCGGATTGTGACATTGAAAAGCAAGTAGGGGGCAAATAAAAATCATCACCCTTACTCACTGGGGCAAGATTCTTCCAAATATCCAACTCAACCAAATCTAGTCTAGCCTTCAATCCATCCTTTTTTTCCCGGGAGTATTTAAAAATCTGTGTAACCTTCAAGTGCTCCCGATAGGGTTGGTTAAAGAAAATTGAGCATTTCTTCCAACTTCCTTCAACGGAAACTTTTCTTTTCTCCTTGTCAAAGTAATTCAGAAAGTTCTTAATGCTCTCATATATCTTTTTACATGACCGTGGCACTGGTGAAACTTGTCCATCTACTTTTCCATTGAACCATTTTTGGGCTAATCGCCATGGGTGCCCTTTGGGAAGAAACCGACTATGCCCTTGGTAAACAGTCTTACAATCGTGTTTTAATTGACAAAAATTAGTGTCCTTCTCACAAACTACACAAGCAAAGTGACCTTTAACAAAATACCAAGACATATTCCCATGTGTAGGAAAATCATTAATTGTGAAAAATAACAACGCTTTAAGAGTGAAGAAATCTTCAACCAACCCATCAAACACTCGAACGCCATCATTAAAAAAAGTTAACAAATCCTCTACTGGAGGAGCAAGATACACATCAATATCATTACCAGCTTGCTTTGGATCTGATATCATCAAAGACAGCAACACTTACTTGCATTTCATGGTCAACGAAGATGGGAAGTTATATATGACCAACATAATAGGCCAGGAACTTTGGTGCTACTCATGTTACCAAAAGGATTCATACCGTCTATACACGATCCTAATCTTAAATGCCGAGAATCTGTGCCAAACTCAGGGTTCAAAACATCGTTTTTCTTCCATTACTCCCCATCTGAAGTATGTCTTATCACATCATCTGCCAGACATACTCTATCTGCATGCCAACGTAATAACTTTGCATCTTCCTGACATGCATACAGCTTCTTGAAATAGACAATTATCAACAGGTACCATAACACTTTTGCCAGAGTTATTTTCTTTGATTTCAATGGAACATTCCGCAATCGCACCTCTCTTCAACTTGTACCAAGACTCACCGCATAACTAAAAACTTTCTCGGTCTTTATCGACTACCCCCCTACACAGAATAAAATCGCTTGGGCATGCATGGATTTTTTGCAATTCCAATTCCATCGGGTATAGTATTTGTTTGCATCATATAACCTGTCGAGCATTAAATTACCCTCGGGAAGCAAATCCCTAAAAATTGAGAGCCTCGGTCATCGACTTGTCGATCCATCCAAATTTTGCCTTCAAGTTCATTATCCGCATGGTTGCATTCAAAATCAAGTTTTTTGAACCATTGTACAAAGACATCCCTCTATCGTCAATCAAAGCTTGTAAAACCTCTGTTTTACCTTTGAACTCTCTTGCAATGTTTTCCACCCTTTTTTCAAACTTGGTGTAACCATCTAATTTATCACCCACCATTGTGTCCTTCAATTCATTCGAATGAGAGGCTTCCACAACTTTCCCATGTCATACCTAACGAGTGTAGCTAGTTTGGAACCCTCTCAATAAGATATGCTCCCGCAACTTCTTCCTCCTTAAATACGCATCACTTCTACAATCCTTACAAGGGAATCTTGCCCGCGAAGAACCAGTTTTAGAAGCATGTTCAAATGCAAACAAAAAAATGATTCAACCAAATGCATGTACTCGGGTGATTTTCTAAGATGATTACCAATTAGCTCCTCTCCATCAATTCTCCTACGAGTCAATTAAAATACAACACATGAGGATCCTTTCAACAATAATCATAAACCTAGCTAATCTCAAACCATGAACTTAAACATGAATACATAGGAAGCATTAAATACACATTAAAACAAATTCAAGGAAATGTTTAACTAGATAATTTTGATTAAACTAACCTTCTCCAATGCGAAATAATGAATTCTCAAGCACAAATTTTTTTATACAACAATATGTAATTAGTAAATGAGCTTCTTCTTCAAAGATTTAAGGTTTTGGGGGATTAAATGGAAATTGACACATTTTTTATATTATACATGGCCAGTTCCGATATCGGAAACCATCACCCATGTTTATTAAGGCCCAAACAATCATATTCCAAAATTGGAAAGGAGACACGACATTTTTACAAGTTCAGAATATGTTTCCCTTCTTTGTAGTTGACAAACCACGTGTTTTTTGAGTTTGAAAACCCTATCATTCCTACTTTCCAACTCTTAATGTATCATTTTAAAAGGTGGTTAGTCATAACCTTCTTTATTTAGCTCATATTAAAGGTGGTTATGCCTTGAACAACCTTTAATTAGGGCTAATTAAAGGATGTTCATGAAAAAGCCACCTTAAATCAGCATAAAACCGTCTTTAAATTCATGGGAGGGACGCGAGCCACGATTTCCGAGCTTGAAAATGTGGATTAACGGCACTATTTTTGCAAACTACCTTCCCTTGATGCCTTTAATATAAGGCTCTCCAATAGTGCATCCCCTCCCGGGGTTATCTAAATGAATAACTGGAGATTCACACAATTAACCTGAGAGGGGACTATCAAGAAGATATTTATATTTTTTCTCCCGTTCTTATTACTATTCTACCAAAAAGTTAGATAGTGAAAAGTCCGGGGTCATTCACATAAATGTTAGGAATCTACGAGCCAACTACACACTGCCGCGATCGGATCATTAATAACTACTAATATGAAAATGATCACAACAATAAACTATATAAAAAACACTTGGGGAGTATCTTTGTAACATGATTAAGGTTGTTTATTCCTTTATTCCATCACATACAAGAACTATAAACCTATTCTAGTGTTTGTTACACTTAGTGTGGATGATGGTTAAAACTTCCTCTTATCTGTCACATAAGGGTGCGTGTGTAAGATCTTCCACAGGCATCGCCTCTATAATTAGGGGAGTTCAAAAATAGTGGTGGCTCATTGCACATGTTTGGTTATCCTCCATGCTATTACATCCCAGGCGGAACACTGTGAACTCTCTACCCCTAGGCCTACAGAGGGGGAGGAAGTAGGCATCTTATCGATGGCTCTAGGGTTGCAAAGCTAACCCTAGTTTTCCACTCTAGTATGAAAGTATACTATGGTGTGTGCCAATATTAGTGTGATAATCATTCAATTCACAAGAATACGAAGAACAAGCAAGGATAATAATCACAAACACATAGAAATAGGTAGATCTAAGGAATCTCACTAAACAAAAATTAATACATGAATACAAACACAACCCCCAAGTAAATAAACTACACCATAAGCATTGAACGCAAGTATTTCGTTGGATTCAACACTTTTGGGCAAAAGAAAAATAAGAGAAGAAGAAAATATAACCTAGAGAGAAAGAGGAGAACTTTTTCTCTAGCCTACTCTTGAAATCTAAAAAATGAGCATAAAATTAAACCCTAGTAGACATAGGTTCATACATATGATAATAGGGAATTGGGACTTGAAAAATGCCCAAAAATGACCTAGAAACCCTAGTAGCCGCAATTTGAATCGTCGGTGAAAAACTGCACGGTCAATGTAAAATTGTGCTAGCGCCTGCGCGTGGCACGGCACAGCCCGTACCGCCTTGTGCTGATGCAGGTTACGCGACATGAAATATTCATGCTGGTTTGTGCTGGCACAGGCAACTTGGACCAGCACAGGCTGTAGGGTAGTGCTTGGTCTTGAACTTCTTATTTGCGTACCCCGTGTCATTAGGCCCAACCCATCGGTTGGAAGGACTTTTTGTTCAGTAAAATGGCACGATCCGTGTTATTTTTCACACCCCGGGCCGGTCTTTTGTTTTGGAACTTGGAATGGTGCAGACCGTGTAAAATGGAATGGTCTACTCCCACACTTAGCCGTTTGGGATAGATTTTAGACAATTGGTTTCGTGGCATGCACAGATGTGCATGACCCATATAATGGCTCTTGCACGGCCCGTGTATATTTTCATGGGTTGTGCTAGTCACTTTGCATGAAATCTGCATAGCTAAGATGGGCTTGTTCAAAGTCTCAAGTCAGCCAGTCGACCGGCCAGGTCATTCTGCCAGTTGGCACCGTCTTCCATTCTTGACCTTCTTGAACTCCAAATCCATCTTTTTTGGGCTCAATTTCATCTACTACCATGCTTTGGAGGTTGTGGCCTTCAATCTACTACCATCATGCGAATGGCCATCAAATATCTTCTACCACTCTCGCGGATGGCCTTCCACAAAATGATGATGAATATTTTTCTAATGAGCAACCTCTTGTAGGATCACAAAGAAAAATCTAGGTTCTCACAAATTCAAAGTGTTAATTATCTTTAATTAAGTACTAAACTAGCTTACTCCATCGAAGAACCCGCCTTACCCCGTAAGTTTACTTGGTTAACGTTCGGCGCATTCGTCCGCCTTTCCCCCTTTGAAATCTATTCCCCACACATCAAAAAGGTGCATATCCCCTATCCTCTGTAGGCCTAGGGAAAAGAATTCGTAGTGTAAGGCCGATGTAATATCACAAGGAAGAATCATATATGTACAATATGCCATGACATTTTTTAACTTCCCTAACTACGGAGGCGTTGTCGATGGAAGCACTACTAGAAAACACACCTATTACTCTACCCATTTTACATCTGTTATTTCCTTAGGCCAAATAACCGAGGTAAAAAGCTTCTTTTACCTGGATTTTTTTAGAAGTAAAAAATATTATTTACCTCGGTTTTAAAACAATCGATGTAAATAATATGTTTTTCCCTCAGTTGTATGGTAGCCGAGGTAAATTTTCATATATTTCAAAGTAAATAGTTTATCTGTGTAGGTGTGACGTCTGTAACATGTGTCTGTCCAAGAAGAACTTATCATTATGAGATTGGCAATTTTGCAAGACTATTCGGTTTTACCAAATATATCATGACTTTGAGAAGTGACATCGCTTCTGTCGGGATTTGTTAAGTATGTGTTGGTTCTCTGGCCAAAGTAAAAAATAAATTCCAAAATCTTCTTCCACATTGAAGGTTAGAATATATAATTCCTCATTATTGATGGTGGCAATATAGTTGGGTGGTGATTTAACTCTCCACTCAAGTAGCAAGTATGTGTTCCATTCCTAAATTTATATTTTCATCTTCAAATTTAGGTTCTAGGTTAGTTTAATTGATATGAGAGGATGTTTTTAAAGTATGGGTTGAGTGAATGTAGGCATTGCATAGTTATATATGGTGGATGTTATGTAGGAGGCTGTCGCCGTACCTCTCAAATATACTATTTTTAGCCCTAAATGCGTGCTAACTACAATTAAGTAGCTAGTGGCAAGTTG
>JAULKK010060608.1:0-18506 GCA_032355705.1 Rubia peregrina
TGTCAATTTCTTTCCAATTAAATCCCTAATCTATTACAAAATTATATTTTGAATGTGTTAAAATAGAATATAAATTGAGTACATCAGGCTGCCTGCCCTATCACGCGCAGATCATTATCTGGATACTTTGTGACCATTGGTGATTCTCTGATTTCATGGAAGACCAAGAAACAACCTATAGTTTCTCATTCTTTTGCTAAAGTGGAGTATTGTGCTATGATTGTTACATGTTGTGAGTTGTTGTGTTTTAAGTCTTTGCTTCAGTATTTAGGTGTTGTGCATTCTGCTCATGTGTGACTGTTTTGTGATAGTTAATATGCTCTTCACATTGAGGCAAATTTGGTTTTCCATGAACGTACGAAGGATATGGAGGTTGATTGTCATTTTGTCTGTGATCTTGTAAAATCTGGTACTTTTGTTACTCATCATATCCGCACGATTGATCAACCAGCAAACATGTTCACCAAATCTCTCGGACTGAATCATTCTCAATCATTACTTGGCAAGTTGGGCAGATTTGATCCCCATGCTCCAACTTGCGGAGGAGTATTAAGGAATAACAATATTATGTGAACATTACTCGTAATTATAATTAGATTAGATTCATTTTCCTTTTCTCGATAGGTTTTTGTAGCTCCATGTAATGTACTACAAATCATGAATGCAACACACATTATTATCTTCTTCTTTTTACAGTGTCAGAGCTTACTCCCCGAGATCAATTTAGTGACATTTCTAGGTACCGAAAGAGACAGTGACTCGCCATGAGCTGATTTCGAACACAACCATCACTCGGAAGAAATTCCCCGCATCGGGTACATCATCACAAACACCATATAATAGAAATTGTTTGATTTCTGGATGGTGCTGTCATCCGGGGATATTGAAGTCATTTTGATTAACTTAAACCCAAGTTGCCTAAAAATAACATGCTAATATTATAATATGTTACTATTTAGTTCTTTACTATATATAATCAATCATAACTTATATTAATATTATAATATGTTATTGATTTAAATTTTTACTATATATAATCATTGTTAAAATATATAACTTCATAAAATATAATTAATACCATGAATAACTCATTATAACACTAAGGAAAATTTAAAGAAATCTGAAATACCAAAATGGTTGGATTTTTTTATTCATTGATAGAGTACTTCTGATAGAAATATGTACACATATTATTTATTAATCTATACATGAAGAAATCTTATTTTAGACCGACTAACAGTTAAATGGAGACATTTTATAATTAGTGAGACTAATTAGGTCATTTGATATTTACTTTTATTTATCGCAATGAGATACATATAATTATGATAGCCTTTTAAAATGAATCTCAACATATAAATAATTACTTTTAAAATAATTTGAATGAAATATTATAAAAATAAATAAATTTTATTGTATTCAATATTTAACAATTTCTAACTATCTCATATAGTTTTTTTTAGATGACTAAACTTTAAAGTTTTGAACAAAATTCTTTGTTTTCAATTTAAATGTAAGACACAAACAAGTACTAAAAACTTAATCCTAAAATTTTAATTAATAATATCGCACAACGCGCGATGTGCTCCGCTAGTTTATATTTAAAAAGTAATCCTATAGGGGAAAAAATTCCTCTGGTTTTTCTAATTAGATTCTAAAAACTAGAGGAAATAAGATAAAACCATTTAATTCTGGAAAAAAAAGACTAGAAAATAAAAACCACTATTTTGGGTTAATATCATGTGAATAGTACTTGGAAAAATAAAATAAATTATTTTACTTCCATTCTCACCGGGAGGAATGAGATTAAAAATTTAACTTGTAGTCATTTTAGCTGATGCCAAGCATTTGCATGATCAATTTTAACATGCTAACTAGTTTTCTGTCGTAGTTTGTGTTCCAGAAACAGTAATTTTCCGGACCCCACTTCAATCTTTTACGAAAAACGAAGTAAAAGGACGATGGAAACGTTTGTAAAAGAAGTGATATTTCAATTTCCATGGAGCAGATTCCCAACGACTCATCATGCATTACTGGAATTAGATACAACTGGAAAGAGTTCTCAAAAAGGATGCATGAGAAAATGAAGAAAGGAAGGAATGGGAAACAATAATGCAGGATCAGCATCACTGGTTGGGTAAACTTTAGACACCATAGACCAAGAACAGGATCAGCTTCCTCTCTCACCGGAAACAATGTCGGAGATAATGGACGATGAGGTCGGAAACAACTTCGGCGATCCATCCACCAGCCCCAGTCAGCCAAAATCACCACAGAACTCTCTCGATTTAGAGGCTGCCCGCCCACCCTCCGGTGTTTGTTTTCCCTCCTTCTTTTTTACCATGCTCAAGGGATTGGCAGATCTGTTCAAATACCGTAAATTTAAGGTTTTTGCCTCACCAAAACTAATTTTAAATATATGCGTGAACAGCAGTTATTCGTTTGTTTTTCCAGACTAAACCGTACATACACGATTGAATAAACTATACGTTGTAGGAAAAGGGCATAAGCTGGAGGGTGACTCTGAGTTTGGCGTTTCAGAGCTTGGGAGTCATATATGGAGACATTGGGACTTCTCCGCTGTATGTGTTCAGCCAAACATTTAGTGATGGGATTCAGGATACAGATGACATTCTGGGAGTATTGTCTCTCATCCTCTACACCCTCATCTGTGTGCCTTTGATCAAGTATCTTTGCATTGTTATGAGGGCTAACGACAACAATAATGGTAAAGCACTTTCAAGTACTGGAGTATCTTTTAAAAATAAAAATAAAACATTAAATTTGGGAATGAATGATGGATTTGGTGCAGGAGGGACAATTGCACTCTACTCCTTGTTATGCAGGTCTGCCAAAGTCGGCTTAGTCCCCAATGATGATGAAGCTGAAGCAGAGGTGGATGCGGAGCCGGAGCACATGGTTTCGGTCTCTGAGATGATAAAACAGAAGCTGGAAAGCAGCACTGCCGCCAAAGTTGGCCTTTTCCTCGTTACCATCCTTGGAACTTCAATGGCCATCGGTGATGGTGTCCTAACTCCTTGCATTTCAGGTCACACATTCATCTCATGTTTGCAATACCAATTAAGAATGCTGTTTGACAACGAATTTTAGTTTCAGTTCATTAAATTTTGATTCAAGTTCTTCATCTACTCTATAATATTTGTTTGCATTTATGTTGCAGTTCTTTCTGCTATTGGCGGGATCCCGTCCTTGAAGGAAGGTAAGAGATGTTTAACACAAATTAACTCTTAATGAATTGCTTGTTTTCATCTTTCCCTACTGAAAAATACCCACATAGGCACCGGTAATTTGGTCCCCTTGATTACCGGTGCTTAAATGATTCGATACTATTTGACGCAGTTTTGTGCGCCAGTAAGGTTTACCGGTGCTAAATTATATGAACACCGGTACATCTTTGTATCGCTGCTAGTTATGAAGTAGCTGGTGCTTGATTAACAACACCGGTAACGTGAGCTCTATACCAGTGTACAAAAAGACATGACAAGCACCGACTCTAATATTAAAACCGGTGCTTATGTTGTTATGGAATCAGGTTCTATAGTAGAACTGACATTACCATTCGTAGCACCGGAATGTAATATATTGTTCAATTTTTTTGTAGCACCGTATGGAAGTATGGTTGACTACCGGTGCTAGTAATTTTTTATTTAAATGAATATTTTTAATATTTTTGCCCCATCCCGGATCAAATACTGGAAAATGGATTCAATAAATCCCACAAAAATTATGAAAAGTACAATTTCTATTAAAAATAATATGAATCCCCAACTGAAAGAAAAGAAAGTATAAAACATTATTGTTAATAAATTCCTCCCATCACTCATTCTAATTCCAAATCCCACACCATCAACCTAGTAAATTTCCCAGAGCGTCAATATCTGTCTTTGCATCTTTTGAGTATACCTGAACCCATGCCTTGCTCCATTTCTCCACCACTTCTTGGAGTTCATATGCGTTGCATGCCCCGCAACCCTCTGGGAAAATCTGCGATTTGATTAAATGTTAGGTAGTAGGGAGTGGTACTGAAAATGAATGCAAGCAATGTTGTTTTTTTATTATGTAATGTAAAATATGGTACTTACGTCAATTATATATTTTTGAAGTTGTCTTCAGGACAAGTTCTTCTAGGAATAACATGACATAATAACCGCATTCCACCAACTCCCTTGTTTTTAGTGCTAAGACAAAAAAAAGTAGCAATTGTCAAGGCTTAATCAGTGTATATAAAACATAAAAAATATTAAGTACGTGTAAGACTTTTTGAAGGATATGTTAGTTACTTTCCAGGAAAAATCAAGTGAGGGATCTTTCATCCTTCTCTCCCTCACATATTTACATGCAAGCGTGCAGATATAATATTTTCAAATATTAGGAACAACAATTTGAAGGGAAAAATTAAGAATAATCAAATGGATAGGAATGCCTGAAAAATCACTTGGTTTTCGACGCAGTGGGTGGATTTTATACCGCCGTTCAACGTGTCCAAGGTGAAAACATCGTTCATACCGGGACAATGATGAGGAACCAATGTTCCCTGCGTTAATATTTAAAAAAATAAATAGGAAATATGTTAAATAAACGGATAGTAATGGTATAAGATTGAGAAAATGTGTCTGACCTCCTGAGGGAGGGTACATGTCAGCTTCATATGCAATCATCGTCTGCCATATGAAGCTAACCCGGTTAGTGATATCAATCTCTTCCTTACCGGTGTCAAGTCGTCCTGTGTTCGAGACACGAAATTATATTTGGCCCATGTTGTTGTCCTTCGCTTTACCCCAAAGGTTCATGTCATAGTACAAGTAAATTTAGTAGCTAGAATTCATATACAATAAGAATGGGAAGATATGAAATTGGAAACTTACCACATCCACAAATCCATTCAAGCATCCGAGATCCGTGTCATGTTATTACCATTCCAAAGCTTACCTCCGAACTCCAACATTTTTTTTATCTATAGGAAACATTTGACAGTGGAAAATGTGGAATCTGGAAACTAAGTGAAATACACAACCTTGCCCATCTCATTCATGTCCACTGCCACATTGCAATATTTGATGAACTCATTCATCATTGGATAGTCCTTAAAAGGGTGTTTGTTTACAATCTACGGGTGCAACGTTTAAATAAAAGGGATCAAGTATATTAAGAGTATTGAAATGAAATACTAATGGGGTATAAATGTTGTACCAATTTCGTAAGCTTTGGTTTATGTAACGGTTGCTTCCCTGGCCCGTAACAGGTCATAGAACTGGATGGCTTTGTCGATGATGTATTTGTAGGTTGTTGCACGAAAGAGGAAAACAATTCTACATTGCAATAAAGAATTAAATGCTTGGTAACCATACATTGAATGCATATAAACATTGGTTTAATGGAACTACCTCATCGTCGATGACATCCAAGAATTGCCAGTCATCTTCCGCCGAATTCTTCCGAGGCATATCCTTCTCCTCTTCTGTTGGGGGCTCATCCTCATGGTCTACCAAAGCTACCAGCCAATCAACCACATGTCCTAGGGCCTGTCCAACATTGCTGAATTTGTTGTTGGCCGAAGGCAATCCTACCTTAGCATGGAAACCGACTTACAAACTTAGACACGAGCAACCCCACCGATCGAAGTATGGCTACGATGGGGTTTTTTTTTTTGGAGAAACCCTTTTGCCACCATGACCTTGGCCCCATCAATTTTCTTGATGAACAAAGTCACCCTATCACCATTTTGTCATACATTGCAGGATATTATTTTTTAAAATATACAATAACATAAAAGGTATAAATTTTTGGGAACATATAAAAATAAGTGGAATTGAAGGATATTTTTGCACCTCTTCTTCATCTTCCTCGTTGCTAAGACCACCCTCATCCTTGGTTTTACCATCGCCGACTTGAACCAATACCTTCTCAATGAGCGACTTTGGATCATCGAGCCCCTTTGGATTTGAACTCCTTCTTCAGCTACAATTCCCTTGACTAGCTGGTCAAGGTATGCCACCATTTCTTTGACCACCGGTTGATATGTCAGTGGCTTCTTTGGAACTGTCGACCTAAGTAAAGAGCTGCTCCCATATTTTCTTTGGCTTTGGGTGAGATGGGGCATGACAATAGCTAGATAGAGGTTAGTCTTAGTACCCTAATATCGCCTTGGGTGATCCTTCTTATTGGTCACCTTTATCAATATATCCTCACCGGGTTCCAGGATAAGTGTGCCCCTCGCTTGCTCCTCGTTCATCTTTATCTGTAAAATAAGTCTAAGTTAAATACACTACAATGAAGGTATAATAGTATATATATATGTGTGTGTGTGTAGAGTATACTGGAATAACTTAGAAAATTATTCTTCAATAGATTGATAATAAGGGTTGAGGAGTCTCTTTGACTTACAAAAAGTACCTCGGTCGAAGATATTCCCTGGCCTATAGCTATTTTCGGGTAAGATACTCCATGGCCTGACCAAATCTATTGGGAATTCATAGAATAATACCTCTGGAGGTTGGAGACATTCCATATTCTGGGGGATTGGCTTGCCTTGGAGTGTCTCCAGAACATAGCTGCCCCCAGGGTGTGCTTCGACGACTTTATAAGGTCATTCCCAATTCGCATCCAGTTTGCACTCAGGCTCCTTCTATCTTTTCTCATTTATCCTCATCACATGGTCTTCTGGGGAGAATTGGATCTTCTGAAACCTTCGATCATGATATTGTTTGATACTCTTCTTCACCTTTGTTTCATGGAGGGATGCTTTTTCCCTTTTTTCTTTGAGAAGATCAAGGTCCAGCTAGCACTGCTCATCGTTGAATCTTGGTTTTCGTTGCTGATGGCGAACCTTCTGAAGGTGGTAACCCAACCTCAGCTGGAATTACCGTCTTCGAGCCATAAACTAGGTTGTAAGGAGTTTCACCCATAGCGAAAGATTTCCATCTTTCAATACAACAAGAGCACGCTGGGCAGTTCATTGATCAAATTTTTTCCCGTTCCTTCGATCCTTGCTCTGATGTCATTGATGATGGTCTGATTTGTGACCTCCACTTGCCCATTGGCTTGGGGATGGTACACACTGGTGAGTCTCTGGAAGATCTTGTACTCCCTGCACTAGCTTTTGAATGGGTCATTGACGAGTTGGGTACCATTATCGGTTATAATTGTTCGAGGGATCCCAAACTGACAGATAGTTATTTTCTAGCAGAAGCCAATCACTGCTTTCCTTTTTATGTTGGTTAAGGCTTTAGCCTCAGCTCCTTTCATGAAGTAATCCACAACAACGATCAAGTATTATAAGTGTCCCGAAGCCTCCAAAAAGGGGCATACCAAATTGATCCCCCATTTGTCAAATGGCCAGGAGCTGTTTATGTTCATCATTTATTCTTGGGGGACATGAGTGATTGGCGTATGCCTTTGACATTGGTGGTAGGTTTGTATATGCTTATTGACATCATCGAACATCTTAGGCCAGTAGTATCCCACCAGAAAAAGTTTCTTTGCTATCGATCGAGCCCCCTAATAGCTTCCGCATACTCCCTCGTGCGTCTCACAGATTAGGTAATCAGTTTCATGAGGAGTTACAGATCAAAGAAGTGGTTTTAGATGGCCCTGTCGATAGAGCACATCCTCGTAGATCACAAACTTAAGAGTCTTCAGAATGATTTTCAATGGTTCGGTGGCACCTTCAGAGAGGGTACCATCTCAAAGGTAGCTCATAATTGGCGTTATCCATGATTTCTCCTCCTCCTCCTCCACCATCATCATTGTTGTTTCTTCTTCAAAGCTATGCTTACTCAGCGTTGCCATCTTTAAATGCCTTTGAGGCCGCATGTCAATGTTCAATGAGGAAAGCTTGCTCAAAGCATCAGCCTCATGGTTCTTTTCTCGAGGAACTTGTGTTAGGGTGTAGTGATGGAAGTGCTCGAGGATGTGCTTCACCACTTCCAAGTAGCATTGCAAGCTCCTTTCCCTAGCCTCGTATACCTCCTTGACTTTCTGGACCACAATTTGAGAATCACTAAAGACATCTAGGTTTCAGACGTTTAGTTTTTTTGCTAGTCGAAGCCTTGTGATCAGTGCTTCATACTCGGCTTCATTATTTTTGGCCTTGAAGTCAAAGTGTACCGTGTAGGGATAGTATTTTCCCTTGGGGCTGGTGAGCAGTATACATGCTCCGCTCCCCCCCCCCCCGAGTGTGATAATCCTTCTACATAGAGTTTCCATGTTTCATCGAGCTCTTTCTTCTCATTGACTTAAATTACCTATGTCATTTCCACAATGAAATCTACGAAGGCTTGGCCTTTAATAGCTGTCCTTAGGCGGAATTTAATGTCTTGTTCCCCTAACTCGATCGCCCACTTCATCATTCGACTCGAGTAATTGGTAAGCATGATGATTTTATTGTTTTGAAAGTATGGTCGAAGTCACCTTGGTGCATGGACCAAAGCAAGTATTAGCCTTTTGAGGGCTGTATACCAAGATTTTGGCCCTTGCAAGACCCTACTCACAAAGTATATAGGGTGTTATACTCTTTATTTCTTATTTACCAAGACCACACTTATTTCCAAGTTGGAAGTTGATATGTATAGGTAAGATCTTCCCCTCTCTCTGGATTCATCTGGGTGGGTAGGCTGCGTAAGTGTTCTTTTAGGTCTCGAAAGGCTTGCTCACACTCCTCTGTCCATTCAAATTTCTTCGCTTTATCAAAGAATGTGAGGTGTTTCTCGGCACCTTCAGAGAGGAAAAGGTTGAATGCGACCAGCGATCCGGTGAGAATTTGAACATCCTTAACCGTTCGAAGGGGGTTTCATGTTCATCAAGGCCTAGACCTTTTGGGGTTTACATCGATTTCCCTCTCAGAAACCATGAAACCCTGAAACATTCCAGCTCTCATTCTTATTACACACTTGGCTGGGTTCAACTACAAGTTCGCTTCTCAAAGCTTCCAAAATGCTTCTTATTGATCCAACAGGAACTAGTCGCAGTCCTTTCTTTTTACCATCATATCATCTACTTATACTTCCATGTTCCTGCCAATTTGGTTTTTGAAGAGCTTATTGACCAGTCTTTGGTAAATAGCTCCTGTATTTTTCAAGACAAATGACATCTTTTTATAGCAAAACATCCTAACGTCTGTGATGATAACGTCTTCTGCTGGTCTTCATCTGCCATGAGTATATAGTGGTATCATTTATGGGCATAGAAGAATGAAAGTACCTTGTATCATGTTATTGCTTCGACTAGTATATCAATGGATGGCAGAGGGTAGCGATTTTTGAGGCAACATTTTTTAAGACCTGTAAAGTCGATGCACATTTGCTAAGCACCATCGTGCTTGGGGACCATGACATGATTCGCCAACCACTCTAGCCAAAACACTTCTTTGATAACTTTGGCTAGAAGAAATTTTTTGACTTCCTCTTTTATGACTTCAGCCCATTCGAGAGGAAATAACCTTCTCTTCTGTTTAATAGGCTTCTGAGACAGGTCAACTTTCAGCTTGTGAATCATCAACTGTTGGGGCACTCCCGTCAGATTGGAGGTACTTCACGAGAATACATCTGCATAACCATCGAGAATAGCCTTTAGCGTTTCTATTATTGTAGGTAGCATTCGCTTCCCCACGGCAACCTTTCCAGATGATTGAACGGGGAGTAGTTTGGTATTCAAGAGTTCAACTTCCCCATAGATTGAATTGATGGTGTACCCCATTCTTTTCCTCCTTTAGTACCACTGCAAATCAGCTTTGAGATGTTGATTGATCCTCTCTGATTACTGCTATCCCCTTCCTAGTAGGGAATTTCATTGTCAGACGATACGGGGACCAAATGACTCGTGCCTGAAATATTCAGGGCTTTTCTAATATTACACTGTACGGGGATATGGTGTCGATAACATCAAAGGTGAGCACTATTTATCCGGTAAAGACACACAATGGTGAGGTGGTTCATCTTAGGCTATGGGGCCCTAAGTCCAACTGGTCGGAGCAATTGGCGAACATAACTTCCACTCCACTGTCATCATCTATAAAACTCTCTTCACATAGGAATCTCCGATCCTTGCGAGAAAGTTATGGCTTCATTAGATCGAAGCCTCTTCTGCTGAGGTTCTCCAGGGGGGATGTACCAAAATTGAGCCTTAATAACTGTGTTCGAAGATTTGTCACTCATAACTCAGTTGATGAAGTTGATCACTCGATTGGATCTCCCTGATTTCTATCTATTTGGGCCTCCATCGGGCCCATCATTACCCCTTAGATGAGCATCAACTAGTTCCTTATTGTTTGCTTATTGATCGTGACTGCCTTGGCTGGAGCCTCGGTTGTAAGGTTTCCAGGGTCGACGTCCTCATTTACCCTTCAAGAGACCGCCCCCTCGATTTTTCCACACAATTATGAACGAGGCCTTCTCTCACACACCTTTCGATCTCAGATTTTAGCTACTGGCATTCTTCTATATCATGGCTATGATCCTTGTAATGATCACAGAATTTACTCGAGACGCTCTTCAAAGGTGTATCCTTGATGGTGAGAGGTATCCTGAACAACGCTTTACATATAGAGTGTATTTTCGTCCAATAATTAACTAAGGGTATATATCCTTCAAAGCATAATCTTGAAGCCTCTGGAATTTTTCACCTTTGCTTTGAGGATTTAAAACCCCTCTTGATCAATATGTTGCCTTCCCACTTCCTCTTTGTAGCTTCCTTGATCTTTGAGTATTGATCGACAATTTCTTACCATTTCTGTAAGGTTTCTACGGTCTTCGAGACCAACTTCTTGTACAGGTCCATTTGGTCATCCCGTTTATGTAGCCTAGGATTAATCCATCTTCTGTACAGTTGATTATACTGAGGCTTTCTTTTACATATCGGTGGCAGAATGCTTCAATGGATTTGTTGGGTCTCTGCTTGCTTTGGTAAAGTTCGATTAAGATCATAGTGAATCGTTTTTTGGAATAATTGACTCAGTAGTGCTCTTCCAAAATATGTATAAGAGTGCAATGATCCCTTGCTCAATTTGTTGAACCACTCTTAGGATTTTCCCCGGAGGTAGCTCCCTACCAGGTTACACGCCAACTGCTCGCTGAAGTTCCTCGAGTTCATAAGGGTAAGAAATGTCTGTATAAACTCACGAGGGTCTGCGTCTCAGTTGTAGGTGGGGAGCCATTCAATTGGCTTTACATCCACGGGTCACCGAGTTGCCACGATCACCAAGCTAAAAGGGGAAGTAGTGACATGGCTTAAAGGACCGATCAATCGATCCAACTCCTTGTCAGAGCGTTGCTTAAATCATCTCCATTCCAGCCCATGCACCGATTCATGTATTGATTCGATATAGTCTATGGTAGAGATCTGGTACAACTGATTCGAAGTTATGTACCCAGACCATAGTCCTCCCGTTACAGAGTTGTAATACAACTGATGTTGTCCTTGGAGGTAAGGGTCATAGAAAGGGATCTCCCATCGGGGCTGCTGATGAGTATGCCTCTCGTAACCTGGATATTTCCCTATCGACCGGGTCATTGAGTGACGGATCTCAAGATTTGGTATGAAGGGGTCGAAGCAAATGCAGAGTAGGCCACCACCAGACTTGAACTCGAAAAGGTTAGTTGTAGTTGATCCTGAGCACCTACCCCTGTGTTCGCAGGGTAGGATGTACATTTGTAGCTAGAACCTTGGCTGCATTATCAAAGGCATCGAAAGTGGGGGCACCACCTGCATTTGGATCATCCATTTGTATAGCATCAGAGGATTCACATGAAACTAGCAGATCTAAGAATTTCTGATAGTTGCACCAGATCTTGCTGAAACAAAGGTGGTACGATCCCTACGCTATGAGTTACTCGTGTGGCTCCCATGGCCGCTTTGACCCGCGAATCAGTCAAAACTTATGTGAACTAGGGCTCGTCTTCCCTTTGCTAGTGCACCTGACTTTGGGAGGTAGGAGCTCTGATACCTCTGACCCAGGGTTCAACACTAACTTTCATTCTCCTGGAGGGTGCTGCTACCTTGATCCGATATCCCTATGGCACCACGGTTGTCAAGGTTTGATCTAGAGTTACCGCTAGAAATCTAGGTCACTTCCTTTCACTGGTTCACTTCTGTGCAATGTGCTTGCCGTAGAAGTGGACATAAACAACAAAGCTTACAAATTTGACTAGATTGTCCCGCTGGGCATGCTAACTTAATGCGCCACCAAATCAGCGGAGATAAGTCACGAGCTCGCTTGGCCAGAATCTGCAAGACAAAGCCCATGGAATCATCCGGGGGGAAATGCTCTGATGATAAAGTCATTCCTTGGAATTAGGAATAAATAGTTGAGTGAATAGTGTTACCTTTCTCCTTATATATCTCGGCATGTTGGAAGCATGTAGGATTAGGTAGGGCTAGTGTTTTTTTCTTGTGGAGGAAGTACAAGGGTTTTCCCCTGGGACGACCCAATGGTTATTACACAAGGGGTATAAACAAGAAGGTAATTCAATGGACTTGGGCTGGCTGAAATAAGCGCTCAGGCCCAACACTATTAATATACCATCACTTACCTTCACAACAATCTCTTCATCGAAAAACACATATCTCTTTTCCTTATAACAAGGAACATGGCATACGTGGCAAGCCACATATTTTTCCAAGACACCCTTATGCAAAACACTATCATTGGGGCATGCATGTATTTTTTTTGTACTCCATTCCCATCAGACACAAAATTATCTTCGCTCCATAGAGGTTGTCTGGTAAAGCATTTTCAGAAGGGAGCTTCTCATTAAAAAATCTTGAGCAACTTATCTATGCTACTATCGCTCCACAAACCAACACCTTTCATGTTTATAAACTCCATCAAACATGACAATACAATATATTTCTTCATGTAGATGGGAAACAACGGTTTATCCTTCTCACCTAGAAATTTTGATGGAACCTCGGACCTCCCCCTAAATTCATCCACCACCTCCTCACACATGTCATCCAAATTTACATCCCCAAAAAATTCTCCCTAGCTATGGACAACCACCTCCGGCGGTGGTTTCTCACCATGAAAGGTCCAAACCAAATAATCCTTTGGAAACTCTCTCTTGTACAAATGGAGTTGCAATAAGTCCCGATCATCATAACGCTTACAATTCTTACAATCACGACACATAAGATGCACTTGTCACGACTAAATGCATGCTCCTTAAACTCCCCCAACAAAACCAATAAATTCATCACTCACCAAACTAACATTGTCATACACATGTTTACGACTCTTGATGACACGATACATCTCTACAATTTAATCAATTTTGAAGAATTAAATTTCCACAATAATATAAACTTCTACCCTAAATATAATTTTATTCATAAAACATCAAGTTACAATCCACAACATGCAAATCACACTACTACATTTGTAACACACTCTATCACATCACATGCATGAAAAAAGCCATTGAATACATCAACAATACTAGACAACAAAACCATTTCATGATTTCGAGTCAAGCTACATTACAATGATCAAACAAGCAAAAAATCTATGGCAACAAGCCATTCCTAATATATTCTATCATAAATGGTAAAATAAAAAATATATGGTGCCTTCAAGGGATTTTATTGATGAGCATTTAATGTCTTCCTCATCCAAAAATTGCAATTAAGGAACCAAAACACACCAAAAATCCAGTTTTTACCTGCCAGAAAAAGGTGATACACCAATAGAACCATAATAAGCTACTGCATAACGGTGCGAGACTTGCCTTTAAATTCCAGCATCGGTATGGGTATCGATGCTATCCATAAAATATCATACCACTGTAGTAAAATACCATTTCCCACACTTTTTTTTGCAACATCACTGGTATAAAAAATATTAGCTGTGGTGGAATTACATTTCCCGTATAAATTTTGCTCAAGCACCAGTAGTTGATAGAAGTATTTCTCGTGATGAATAATGTATTATCGACAAGAATAAATAGAGTACGAAAGATAGGCTGGTACTAGTATAACTCTAGTATAGTCAACAACTCTATCTATGAAAAATCTAACCAAAGAAGATACTTGATTTATTCTAACACCTCTCTCAAGCAAAGCGTCGGATGCTAAGCGACACAAAGCTTAGATCGGAGGAACTCGAACAACAGAAAAGAGAGCCCTTTGGTGAAGATGTCTGTAATCTGAAGAGTAGTAGGAACATGAGCAACACGCACCTTGCCTGAAGCAACAAACTCTCAAACAAAATGATAGTTAATGTGTTTTTCCCGCTTATGAGCAACTAAATTCTGGTTCAAGAAGATAGCAATATTGTTCTCACATAATAGTAATGGAGATCCATCAAGCGGGACAAGAAGATCACAAAGCAAATGAGTCAGGCAAATAACCTCAAAAACGGTGTTGGCAAGTGCACGATACTCAGACTCCGTACTCGAACGAGAAATAGTGGGTTATTTCTTGGCACTCTAGGAACAAGGTTTCCACCAAGGAAAATAGCATAACTATAAGTAGATCGTTGAGTCTCCAGAAAATGTGCCCAATCAGCATCGGACTAACTCAGAACCTCAGGAGAACTAGTTGATCGAAATGCAAGACAAAAATGTAGAGTTCCCCAAACATATCGAAGAATCTGAGTAACTGTTGCAAAGTGATCATCACGGGGATCCTAAAGATACTGACTAACTATGTTGACCGCAAAAGATAAATCAGGATGAGTGATTGTCAGATACTGCATAGCCCCAACAAGAGAGCGATAAAGTATCAAATTTTGAAAAGTAGGACTGGTGGAGCTGTGCGATCATGGCAAAAATTGAGTAGAGACTGGTGTAGTATCCAACATCCCTGCTCGAGTAAGAATATACTTGGCATACTTAGCTTGGCCAAGAAGTAAACCTGAGGTTGAGGGTGTAACTTCCAGTCCAAGAAAGTAGTGAAGAGTGCCCAAGTCCTTAATCCCAAACTCTAGATGCATCCGATCGATGAACTATCAGAGCAGAGTAGGGTCGTTGCCTGTAAGGATGATGTCGTCGACATAAACTAGCAGCTACAGTAGTGACGATCCCGGAGACAGAACAAACAGAGAAGTGTCGGCAGAATTACAAATGAAACCAAGCTAAACCAGATAAGTACTGAATCGTTGGAACCAGACTCACGGAGCTTGCTTAAGACCATAAATAGCCTTCCGTAAACGACAAACATACTCTGGGTGAAGCAGATCCTTGTAACCAACTAGTTTCGCCATATAGACCGGAGCATCAACAACACCATTGAGAAAGGTATTCTTAACATCCAGCTGATGAAGATGCCAAGAGCGCATCGTAGAAATAGCTAAAACAGTACGAACTGTGGATGCTTTGACCACTGGACTGAAAGTGTGGTCAAAGTCAAAACCCAAAATATGTTAGAACCCCTGCGTCACAAGTCTAGCTTTATGACGCTCAATAGTGTCGTCTAATTGATTCTTTAAGCAATAAATCCATTTGGAGCCAACAATGTTGGTTTCTGAAAGTTGAGGCACTAAATTCCAAGTGCTTTTGCCATGAAAAGCTGCCATATTGTCATCCATGGCAGAAACCCAAGCCAGATCTTGAAGAACAATGCGATCATCAATGGGCTCAGACTAAGTAAGTAGAGCAGTAATAAGACCGTGAGCAACGATATCTAAATAATCTATGAGCTGAATAACCCCAATCGTTGATCGAGTAGCCATTCGATGAGTGCGAGGCGGAGCTGGAGAGACCAGAGGAGTAGTTGCGACCAACGATGAGACTGGCAAACCAGGTGGGTTAATTGGCGAACCGGGTGGGTGAGCCAGTCGATGGCGAGATAGACGGAGCAAAATGCATTGGAGCGGCCACTGGATGGTCTGAATCGGCAGAGCAGACATAACATGATGGTGTAGTCGGTGATGACAATAGCATCGATGAGCCAGAGGGGCTGGAAACCAAAGTGACAATCAAAGCAAAAGGAGATTCCACCGTGGAAGAAGTAGGAATATCAGCTGATACATCAACGGGATCCCAAAAAGTTGAGACATCCAAAGAGAACGAAGATACTGGAGTAGAACCATCAGTATGAGAGATGGAAGTGTCATCAAACTGAGCATGCCTGGTGACATATATCTTTCCAGACATAGGATTCAAGCATCGATATCCCCGCTATGCCCAATAAAGACATAGGAAAAACTACGAGGAGCGAGTCTGTGAGTTGTAAATAGATGAAGATAAGGGTACTCACGACAATCAAATACATGTAAGTTTGTGTATATGGGAACCTGACCATTTATGACTTCATATGGTGAACGTCCGCCAAGAATATGAGTGGGCAACCGATTTATGGTATAAGAGGTTGAATCAAAGACATGAGGTCAGTGGGAGAGAGGGACATGAGAATGGTATAACATGGACAAACCCATCTCAGCAATGTTGCAATGCTTGCGCTCATCCCGACCATTCCGTTCAGGAGTATATGGGTAAGAAATATTATGGTGAATGCCTTTTGTCTGAAACTGAGAGCGTAAGTGACTATTTATGAACTCAGTTCCCCCATCACTCTAAAAACACCTTAATGGTGGAAGAGAGATGGTTCTACACAAAAGTCTCAAACTGGCGATAAACATCCCCAAAATCATATTTGTGGTGCAATGGGTAAAACCACGAGAGTCGAGAATGATCATCGAGGAAAATAACATAGTAGGAAAAACCATTAGCAGATAAAATAAGTGAGAGCCCCCATAAGTCACAATGAACTAGATCAAGTACCATAGCAACACGTTTATCATTTGTATAAAAATATAAAATGCTTCCCTTTAGCCTTTTCACATGAATCACAAAGGGTAGGTTTCAGCAAAACCAATGAGATAAATAAAGATCCAGAAGCTCGCAAACCATAAATAAGGAATGTGGAACTTGACCAAGTCTAGCATGCCAGATTTTAAAAGATGCACGCGACTTATTTGATTCCACAGTAGAAAAAGGTGTCACATGATCAACAACAGTGGGGGACGATGCCATGTATTTTGTGGTGCCAAAATCCACAACCCACTTTGAGCCATCTTGTCGTAGATGATGAGAAAGACTAGTATATCTTGAAAATTCACACTGTCAAGAACCAAGATGAGCCACAACACAAAGGGCAATTTAAAAAAATCAGCAAGGATGAAAAATTGCTTGTAAAACAACAAAATGTGTAATAAACGTGCCGACAACGCTCATGCGCATGCAGAGAACGCGCAAGGAATGAGTTGTTGCCAGTGTAACTCACACGCGTGTGTCCGGACGCGCGAATACAATCTGTGAGTTAGTGTTTGTATGTGTGTGTGTCATGATCCAGAATCAATTTTGGACTACTGAAACGCCGAACTGTGAAGATATGATTTTAGGGACGCCGAGTCGTCCCAGATGCCGGAGAAGAAGAACGCCAAACCGAGGATCATTGCCGAAGAAAATCTAATATTCGGGATGCCGAGCTTAGAAGGATGCCGGAGAATTTGAATAAGGCACTAGAACCCACCGAAGAACAATAGACTTGAGAGCACCTGAGAAGGAAAAAAGCCGGAAGATCTAGGAACGATGAAGAATCGATAAAAGCTGAGAAAGACTCGTGCTAAAAAATGCTGAGAAAGACATCGGGAATCGCGTTAGCAAAGGAGATGGGAAGAGGAGGGTAGAGTCAATCGGCGCCAGAACGAATAGAAGGGGCGGCGAAGACCGAAAAAAGAAAGAAGAAAAAAAAGAAAAATTATTAGGGTTTTAAGGTTAGGATCAAACGTGCTCTGATACCATGATAGAATGTATTTTTAGTGATAAATAATGTATTAATGACAACAATAAATAGAGTACAAAAGGAAGGCTAGTACTCGTATAAGTCTAGTTTAGTCAACAACTCTATCTATAACAAACTAGCGGAGTACCATCGTGTCTTGCGTGATATTATTAATTAAAATATTAGGATCAAGTTTTTTTCGTACATGTTGTGTCTTACATTTAAATTGAAAACAAAGAATTTTATTTAAAAATTTAAAGTTATTCATCTAAGAAAAACTATATGAGATATTTAGAAGTAGTTAAACATTGAATATAATAAAATTTGATTATTTTTATAATATTTCATTCAAATTATTTAAAAGTAATTATTTGTATGTTGACATTCATTTTAAAATGATATCATAATTATATGTATCTCATTGTAATAAATAAAGGTAAATATTAAATGACCTTTTTAGTCTCACTAATTATAAATGTCCTCATTTAACAGTTAGTCGGTTTACAACAAGACTTTATCATGTATAAATTAATAAATAAATAATATGTGTACATATTTCTATCAGGAGTACTCTATCAGTGTATCAAAAAATCCAAACATTTTTTTATTTCAGATTATGTGTTTCTTTAAATTTTCTTCATATATATATATATATATTAAAATGAGATATTTATAGTTTTAATTATATCTTAGAAGTTACATATTTTAACAAGTTATGATGGATTATATATAGTAAATAATTAAAATCAGTAACATATTATAATATTAGT
>JAULKK010060715.1:0-18503 GCA_032355705.1 Rubia peregrina
ATTCTGTAATCTCTCAAATTGCTTCCCTTTGAGGAAATCATATTTTCAGGGTTTGGGGAGCCTAATAAATATCCCCCCACCAATGGTGGTTTAATTTTTTAAAAAAGTTAATTTATTAGTCCAAGTGTACTGTTGCTTTTGAAGTTTCTAAGAGGTGAAAATAAAACTTGATTAAAAATATGTAGACTATATATAAACAGAGAGGATCCTTGTAATTTACTGTGAGTTTCTTAAAATATATCAATAATAAACTACATTTTTTTATTTTCCATTTTTATGGCATCTCAATTATTAATATTATCAAAATTGCAATTTCGTGGAAAGTGCATTCTAACATCTTTCACGGTTTCGGTAAAGTGTTAAAAATCAACAAACTATTTTTAAGGAAAGAAACAGAAACTAATTGTCTTGGTTTAAAAAATAAGTCATTTACTTATAATTATAGATCTACCAAATAGCTTGACAAATTTTGCGAAGTCATCTCTCAAGTGAACAACGAAGATAGGGTGAGAATTGCAGCACGACACTAATCTTGTGTTTGACGTTTATCTGGTTACTATGGATCTAAAGGCCTATGGATACATAATAAATCGAGAAGGTAAAAACAAAATGAGATTACAAAGAGTATATCTAGATAGAGAAAAATACTAACTTAAGCATCAAAGTCTTAAGCCCAAATCCAATTCGAAACTTTAGTTGCAAGATTATGGCAGAGCAGTGCCGGTTGTTGCAGACCTTTGATCACGACCATTATTTAAAAGGGACTAACCACGTCATTGGCACCGTCTTTTTTGGAAAAATATTCTTTTTAAGTTATGTAGTTTTCATCAGGAATGTACCTACCTCAAAATATCACCAATAAGGTTGATACATATGTAATCTTGAAGAACTATGAAGATAAAATTACGTGTTATCTTAAAGGACTAGATAAAAAAATTCACTTTCTCTCTCCTTCTAGTTAAGGAATTTGAGGTAGTAAAGCATCAATGTATAACACAGTTGAAAATGTACTTATTTCCTCAATAAGGCTGGTGCACATGTTATCTTAAATTACTGTACAATAAGAAAAGGGTAATTTTTAAATATATTTATAGTACATATGAAACTCTTTGAAACACAAAGGAAGAGCTTTAGCCTCTAAAAAGGTTATGGTAATATCACATTCCTCCCAAGACACCTCTCTTTGTCTTGAATAACTAAAAGTTAATTTTCTCTCCATATATATCTTGAATAATCAAATTTCATTACTTTGATTATTATATTTCCATGAATCACCTCTTAAACTTATCATGTCACATAGTGTGTGATATTTATTTTGGGTGAGATTTTAAATTTATTTGGTAGGGTGAACATTGCAACACATGCCCATATTTAATAGACTACCATGAATTAGTCACATACATGAGAATCTAAAACTCATTAACATTTTATCCTATTTTATAATGTCAAGATCTAGTAATAATATTTTTCTAGTAAACACATCCATCATTCTTGCTTGTAGTTCAGGAAATATGAAATTTATAAATAATATATTGATTTTGGTATGTGATATGTTGTATTTTATATAGCATAACTAGTGATGAATTATTATCACACTTCAAAGTTATACACATATGTGTTGTAATTCAATCATCCAGAGCTGATGTGGATAAGTGTAGAAATAAAAAATATTTAACAAAATATTGAAAAATTGAGCTAAATATAAAGATAGGAAGACTTATCATTGATCTCAGAATAAAGACCCAAGATAAGAAAGAGTGGATCGGCGACCAATGGAGGGTTACAGGAAAAAATCACGATCAACAAAAGAAACCCGAGGAGATCTTGAAGGAATTTCGTGCGTACAACGGTGGGCGTGGCTGGTTGGAAGAATTGTTAACCCGGTCTAATATTATTTATTTTCATGTCCTATACGTGAATTTCATTCATGTTTGTATTTTTATTTACTTTTCATGTTTTTAGTAGAATTAAGACTAAATTAATTTTTTTGTCCCCAACATATCATTGAAATACCATCTTTTGGTCCCTATTCGCAAAACTGCATACATCTGGCATCCAAAAAACCCAAAATGATTTATTTAGTCCCCAAACCCATTTCCAGGCAATTTTATGTCAATATAGGCGCACGTGACCGGCATGTGCCATATTATTCCGATATGCCCAGGGATTAAATTGTAATTTTACTCATCAACATCTGCATTTCTGTCAACACAAATCAGCTCTTTGCCGAGAAAAAGAAAATGATGGAAAATATTGAAGCAGACGGTGGTGTCACGGCGGTGGATGGCTATGCACTGCCGGAGAAGAAGGTGGACACATTCATCACGCCGTCGCCCACCAACAGAAAATCAATCTCATCCCATCAATCTCACCAAACCCTTACTCAACCAAGGCCATTCCACTGCATCATCCACAAACTCTACTCCCTGGAATGGAATCAACAACTCCATGATTACTACTCCCGAAAACCTAGCGGCCCCATCATCGACCCTCCCCACGTTATCTACTACCTCAACTAACACATCTCCATGCTCCGTGTCATCTCTAGCATCCACCACTCCTTCCCCTCCATCAGAATCCCCAACCAGATCTGAATACAGAACACCGCCGACCTTGCCGATCTGAACAACTTGGATTTCCCAATGATTGAAAAATCCATGTTGTCCAACAATACTGATAATTCTCACCAGAAGTACCTAATAATCAACTGCAAAGGTCTCCGAGAGCTAGAAATTGAGGCATCGTTCATGCTGCAACATGTCATCAACCACGGCGGCGTGGTTTTCAGAACCGTGGGCGACCGGCCGACAGAGATCGCGATGCCTCCGGCGAGCTTGGTGACGGAGGTGGCCATGGAGTTGAGAAAGGGTTTGATGAGTAAAATTTCAATTTTACCCCTGTGCATATCAGGATAATATGGCACGTGCTGGTTACATGTGCATGTATTGATAGAAAATTACCCGGAAATGGGTTTGGGGGCCAAACAAATCATTTTGGGTTTGTTGGATGCCAGATGTATGATTTTTTTGCGAATGGAGACTAAAAGATGGTTTTTCAATATATGGTGGGGACAAAAAAAACAATTTAGTCTATTTTTTAATTAGGACATTTTATATGAATTATTTTCTAACTAGTGTTTTCAACTATTCAAACTTATGATTTCAATATAATTAGATTTCACTCAATTTATCATTCAAGAATACATATTTTCATATTTTATTTTTGATTTTGGTATAAAGAACTAAACTTTTAGTTTCATCTGGCGATTTAAGCCATCACGGATTCGGTTGTGAGATTCTGAACTCTTGTTCTATATTATTATTTTTTGTATTGATTTTATTGTTCTTGAATTCATTGAATTGTGTTAATTTATTGAGTCTAAACATAAAGGTAATTGATTTTGTTCATATTGCTATGCCTTTTGTGGTTTATATACTCGATCTATTAAAGTAGCAATTTATAATTACAAGGGTGTATGTTTGTCACTTATGTGTAGTGTAAAAGATAATTGTAAATCATTAACATCACATACAAGGAACTATGAATGGTGATCATATTACAATAAACACTTATCTCATTTGTGTATAGGCCTAGCCTCAAATTATGTGGAACGTTACAAAATGTTAAATATGCCACATCTATTTCATTCCACGATCTCCATCAGCCGAATGGTGAATCATGTCATGGTCTTCCACCTTTCGATATGCTTGCCAACTCATATTCCTTGCATCTTCAAGATTTTTGAATAATCTTCTCCAATGGGGAATAATCGGTTGATCAAAATAAACCTTAGCGGGAACCTTCTTCGTTAGTTGCTCTACAGTGTAAACATTGTCAATTGCATCCAGCTCCTTTGGTTTGTATCTTAGACTCTTGCATTTTGGGGGAAAAAATGTTTACTTTGAGTAATATTTCCTATAAAGAATACAATCATTATGATACACAAATCCTTTGATATTCCATGCTCATAGGACATAAAATTTCTTCACTTCATAAACTATTTTCGGTAGTATGTTTCCAATCGAAAACATTGTTTTTCAAGATTTTCAATAGTCTGGCATATCCAACATGGCTATATGAATACTTTTCTTTTCCATTCATCAACCAAAATGTGGCCTTAAATACTACCATTCCTTCAGGAAACCCTTCATATAATGGAATCTCATTCCACGTGTGGGAAGAAGAAATCCATTACCACTATAGTTCCTTACCACTTCCTCAACAAACTCATCCAATCCATCATTTTTTTGGCCACTTCATTTCTTGGCATGGGGTTTTCGAAATCCTCCCCATGCAATACCATGTGGTATACGTACAATCAAAGGCATGAAAATAGTTCATCACTCAAGTCATCGAAAATTCGATGTATTGCGGTGCATAAGAATTTCTTGCAAGGATAATATGCATACGATAAATTGTCCTTCACGGCATTTGAAAATGCATACTCGATGAAATTAGCTAAAAATTCTTGTGATAGGACAGAAGCATCACTTGTTACTGCACCCACCAAAGATGATAATTTACATGCCCTAATGATGCTGACAACTAAAAAATAGCTAGCGGCAAGTTGGGGTTCTCAACGGAGAAAATGATTTAATTAGTTGAATGTCTACATACTATAAATCACACACGAGAGACACCAAATGTATGGTGTAAAGAGGGGGGGGGGATGTTTGGAAATAAAAATTGTCAACTACCAAATTAAGAAACATAAATAATCTAGCATACAAAGATCACAAAAGTGATAAAAGATGATAATAGTGAGACTCAGGGGCATTTGTTCACATGTTTATAATATTCATTGATCCTAGATTTATGTTCAAATCCTAGAAGTAAGTTATACCACATTTTGTTGATTACATATTGTGGAGAGATTGAATTCCCGAGGGCTACGCCTCTCATTATCACTCATCTCCCCTTGTATAGCTAGTGTGCATGTAGACACGCCACACAACAAAACCTACACCCGAGGTTAATCTACGCATAGAACCACCATAAAATAGTTGCAGGGATAGCACTAAACATCGGGACTCAACGTGAACACCCATTCTAGATGAAACTCTTGCTTTCTAGAACATCGGTGTCTCAATTATGCTCTCTAAACTCCGTGTTCACCCCGATGGTCTTAGTGGCTAAGTGACACAAAGAAAGAACCTTTGAAATCAGTCATTAACCATGATGCAATTTAGTCTTAAAGATAATCATGTCACAGCCGTTACTCTTAGCCGCAACCTCACACTGACAATCAAGAATAATTCAATTCCATTCTCAAGACTAATCTAATCAATTAATCAACGATCTTGCTTATTTGTCACTCCTGAACACAATCTTAACATCTATCAATAACCACAAGACAAAAAGATAAAATCTTCCAGGTACATTCCCGAGCCTAGAAATAAATCATGGCATAGTAAAAAAAAAATCCCATCCTAACCTTAATCATGCGATAATCATATGTATTAAATACAAGCATTTCTCAAAATAACAGGAAATGGGTTGGAGGAACCAAAAATCTCACAATCTTAACCTAAACATGCTCACCAAATGCTCAAAAGTGTTAAGTTAGCCGAATCTTGTGATACCTATAACCAATAACATACATTAAAAATAATAAAAGAGAAATAATAAGAAAACTAAATGTGGAAAAATATGGTTTTCACCCAGAAGTTGACCCTTTATCCAATGGGTAAAATAAGGCTTTAATAGGTGGGAAGAGGGATATATTTTAAATGCAATAGTCAAACCCTGGACAACCGGCAGTCGTGGACCGTGCACTACTGAACGACCTGTGACTTGAGTGTCTTTAAGGCCCAGGTCTGTAAGATTGAGAGTCGTGGACCATGCACTATTGCATGGCTCGAGACTTGGAAGGTAATTTCTGGTCGTTGTTGCGCTTCTGAGTGTCACGGATCATGCAATAGTGCACGATCTGTGACTCAGGGCTCTTCTTTAATATTGGCCATGTACTAATGGATGCGGATCATTCAGTAGTTCATGGACCGCTACCAAAGTTCTTCTCCCTTATGCTTGCTTATTTTTCCTTCTATTTACTCCTACTTCAACCGTGTTCTACCACTTTTGAAGTGGGTCTTGTTTCTTCTATCTCTCTTGCAGGTGGGCTTTTTCTGATGACTACTTTGCATCAAAACTTCAATTTCTGACCCGATCATGGAAGGAATTGCCTAAACAATCAAAACCTTTCAACAATGGAGAAATTAGGGTGCAAAACCATGCAAGGTGTTCCTAACTCTCTTATTGGTAAAGTATCAAATTTCTTGAAACAAAACCTACATTCTACCACAATTATGAGTATCAAGTTTGCTAAAAAGATATTATAAAATTGTCTCATCAACTTAATACTATGCACTGGTATGGTATTCATCGAAATGATGAATTTAATACATAATCAAACCTACAATATACTTATAATTATACAATTTATTAGTTCTCTTAATACATAAACACAAAGTCATGGAATTATATATTTCGTCCTTAAACAATTAAGACTTTTCCTAAATTATATAATATGTCAAATTTAACACGTTTGGAGCAAGGTCCTATATTAAGATTAAAATTAGTAGGGAGAGTACATCACATTTATAAAAACTTATACATGAGCCCTAATTAATGAACAATTACCTACTTTGTGATGTCCCTATTTTACATTCCACATTTCTAGCTTGCCCCTGGACAATTAAGGGATAAAAGGGTAAGTAGCAAAGAGAATTTTCCTTCTTAGAAGAGGATATGGTGGTGTTTAAATAAATAATCAGTCAAATACCCCAACTTAAATGAAAACTTTGATCGTATTACACTGGGACTGGCGTCGGTCGCCCTTCAGTGGTGGTATCGGTTGGGTCGACGACATAACTGATGTCGGCCGACTTAACCACAACCATTTTCTAGAAGAACTATCTACCAACCAAAATCGGCCACATATTGGCCATATCTTTTACTTCATTTAAAAAAATTACCCAGGTTAAATCATAGCTCAGGGTAATAATACACCTTTTACTTCCTCTACTTACTTCACTACGACAAACCATGCTAGTTGCTACAGTTTTTGGGACTCAATAATGACATCAACAAGTGTAATTAATTTATTTTGCTACACTTCATGGAAGTGTAGTATCGGTGGGAGTAATGGAAAAAAACTCTAGTCTTGAAAGCGTATCAAATGATTTCTACTCCTGAGAGTGTATCCAATCAAAGGCTGCATGCGGAAATGTATTTAAAGAACACTACATATGAAAGTGTAGAAAAATAATTACTACACCTGCAAATGTAGTAAAATAATGCAGATTTTTTAATTAAAAAAATAAAGTTTACAAGTTAACCCCTAATGTTCTTATAATTGCAATTCAACCCACAAAGTTCTAATAATTGCATTTAAACTTACATAACTCTAATAATTGTAGTTAAACCTACATAATTCTAATGATGGCAATTTAACCCATAGAGTTTGAATACTCATAATTAAACCTATAGAATTCTAATAATTACATTTAATTCTATAAAAATATAATCTAATTATTTAAACCTATAAGATTTACATCTGCTTTCCCCTTGGAAATGCTTAATCTGCCGAAAAAGATTTTGATTAGACGTACATTCATCTGTTATGTTACACACCTCACTAAACATCATCTAACTGAAAATGAGGAAATTTCGACAAAAGTGAAGACAAACATATCATTCATTACATAACATTAGAACCTAAAAAAGAAAGGGGATGATTTTATTCATTAAGACATCAAGCATTTAGTTCAATCATCTCCAAAAACTATATGGTGAAGAGAAGTCTCATTCTCGACAGTCATGAGATTCCGAACTCATTACTTTGATACTTGGTTAAGTGCTAAAATAACCACATGTTTAAGTCGAAAGTGTCGATCAAACCCTGTAAATTTTGAAAATGCATATGATAGCCATATAATACTTGGTTTTATGGGTTTGGTGGTGGGATGGTAGCGGGGGGAGGGGTTTTCTGGATTTCAAAACGGGATGAGCTCCAGAATGAATAGTGGCGAGCGGTGCGGTTTTCTAGGTTTTTGATTTGGTACAGGAGGTGGGGTTTTTTTGGGTTTCAGATAGATATGGGTTTTAGAGTGGAATGGTGGTGGGCGGTGGGGTTTTCTAGGTTTTCTGGGTTTCAGAATGGGATGAGCGGGGTTTTCTTATGGTCGGCAGTGGTGTGTGTTGGAGCAGCGGTGGTGGTTAAGGGTAAAATAGTCCCCCACAAATTCAGTTTTAAGCCAAGGGGTATTTTTATCATTTTAGATTAGGTCAATGCCACAATAGTAAAATTTGGGATCACCACAATTGTTCATAAAGTTAGAGGTAGAATTGCACTTTCGTATTTTACAGGGTTAGATTGACACTTTCAGAAAATAATAGGTTTAGTTTTGTATTCTTCCTTTGAAACTAGAATGCCTAAATAATTTCTATTGGACCAATATAAAAAGTTATTTGAAGGGTTGCCACCTTCTTTTTGAAGAAGCTAATTGATCCTTAACATGGTTTACGACAACCTCTTGTAAAGATCGAATCCATCTTGCTGCTTATTTTGAACTGCGAGCGCCCAACTGTTCATGAAACGTAGAAAACATTAAATAATATCCATTCATAATTGAATAACCATCAATACACATTTGATCACACTACCCATATCGATGTGAACAAAAATCAGATAAAATAGAAGTGGTATAACTACCATTACTTATGAAGACATTATATTTATATGTAGCCATATAAAAGTCTAACAGAACAGATTATTTATTCACTTTCCAAGCAAGATAATAAACAGATTGCAAATCCTATCACCAAAAAAATAACAACCAATCAGTAGAAATAAGGAAATGGCTCGCAGTAAAATTATCTGACATGTCTATAGGAGTCGAATAGAAAATAAAGAAGCATCACTCATGTTCTCTTCATTATCAATGTTCTCTTCATTATCAAACTTCTTCAAATCATGATTAATTATTTGACTGTTATTCTTGAACTGACCAGCCTATGTAAAACCAATATCTTTGAAGGAGCCTGATTGTTTGTAGTGTTGTTTACCTCGATTATTGGTCAAAAATAAAAAATACAAGAAAAAATTCTGAAATTACCACTGAATTTTCTTGTAGTGACTAATCAGGCCAAAATAAGAAGCAGGGAGAAAAGGAATTAAAAACAATGTAACATGAATATTCTAATAGTCTTACTATACTACATGATTCTTCAACGTTATCCTCCTTATTATTTTAGTGTTTTTTTATTCTCTAAGAAAATTGAAACTCAAAATAGATAATTAATTGTTCATTGCAATTTATTTTATGGAAATAATCCTTGTACCAATGTCGGATAGAATAAAAACTTCAATCTAGTCTAGATAAGTTCTGCCATTTTGAAAGATTGGACAATACATAACGATAAGTAATAAAATTATTCTCAAGGCTCGTACACACAAATGGAGTCTAATGTCCATCATAAGAAACTCCACCAGGTGACTGAAATGGGATGTCTGCAAATACACTGGTTGATCCCTCATGGAAGTTGATTGGTGGTGCTTCATTTCCTCCATTGAGATTCCTTCTTCTCAATTCTATTTTAGCCCGTAAACTCATGACCTGAAATTCATAAACACGTCATTTAGAATAGGAAATTATCGTTTATATACATGCATTTAAAATAAATTGAATACCTCATCTTTCTTTTGCTGAGTACGAGCTCTAAGAAACTCATTCAATTTCATAACTTCTTTGTACTCATTTAGTGCAGCCTGATACTCATCCTCTTCACGTTTCTTCTTCTCTTTTGCGCGCTGATTCTGGAACCATGTTTGAATTTTTTGTGGAGCTACACCTAACGTTTCAGAAAGTCGGTCCTTTCTCTCTTCTGAAAGCTTACCCCCAAACTCGTTTAAGTCATGGGAAAGAGCTATAATATGCTCTCTGCTAAGGGACTTGTTCTGGTCAGACATGTCAGTTCCTGAAAAATAAATCACAACTTTACTCGAAATGGTCATTCATAAGGAAATATTTTCATAGGTGTAAAGTAAATAACTAATCTATTATTTACGACGTGTGTGTTTGAAACTAGGTTTAACAAAAGCTCTCGAATACTCTACCTTGCAGCACTCTGAATCCTTAATTTCGAGATGAATTTAACACACTCATACATTGCACATACATCAAGTTATTAGCTCTATTGTACAATATAAAAAAATTAGTAATATAAAACATCAAGATCAGTTAAAATGGTTTTTACAAATCTCAAGATATAACGTTTCCCAGTTTGTCACTCTAAATTCTTTATTTAAAATCGTAGTAGTTTCAAAGTTTTTTCTTATTTATTTATTATTGAAATGATTTTAAACTCTAAATTCAATTGAAAATATAAAATATTTCAGAGGTAGAAGAACCAATTGAAAAATATTGGGATTAATTTGATAAGGTTGGCAAAGTTGGGGTGTCAGGAACTTTATCTTTCATTTTATTACTATTGTTTAAAACTAAATTTTCCTAATTATGAATCATATTTTATATTTAAAATTAAAGTATTTTAAGGATATTAACTCAAATGAATTGAATTTATACATAACTATATATTGTACTTCAGATCTAGGTATGCAAAAGTTTCTAATTTACTGCATCAACACATATGACAACTAATGAAGCAAAATTTATAGAAATTTTCTAAACTTTATTATTTAATTACTAGATTCATTCTTGAATCTAAATTCAGAGGAAAATATACAAGGATTAAAATTTCATTCAAAATAAATCTACAGGTTACCATTCAGAGTGTCAACGCTCTGATTTTAAGCAATAAGTTTTCATATTTCAAGTTTTTGTCACTTATCCAATTTTCCCACTAATTTTCCATCCACTACATGAATAAATTTTACCCACAAACACATATATTTTTTACATGAAAAATACTCAAATTAAGCTTTCTATCTAGATATCGAGAACAAAATCATACCTTCTCCTTAGTTGGTTGGCTTGAATCACTATTTTTCACCTTACTCTTTGTGCTTTTTGCATCTTATACAGCTTGTCTAACTAAGATATGGATTTATAAGGGTTTATATAGAAGGTTGAAACAATTAAGTTGTTAGAATTCAACACATTATTATTATTATAATTAATTGCAGTTAAACGTTACACTGTTAATTTCTATGTTAATAAATAGTGGTCGGTCGATATTATTTAAGGTTTTAATTAATGCTTTTGACTCTCTAGAAGTCTAGTGGATGATAAATTTGATTTCAACATAGATTCACATAAGATTACACCATAATATTTTATCACATACTTTGACCATGTTCTATTTGAACTGATCTGATCTTATTTGAACTAAAATGAACTAAACTAAGTGTGTTGAAAAATAGCAATAGTTTGACTAAATAAAGCTAAAATTAACCAAATTTTATTTCCACTAAAATAAAGTGAACTGAAATGGAAATATCAATAGTATGACTAAATAAAGCTAAAATTAACCAAATTTTATTTCCACTAAGATAAATTGAACTGAAATGCAAATAACCTCCGGAGAACAAGACCTTAGTATGGTACTGACTAACAAGTTGCGAGAACAAATTTAAAATTACACACATAATCTTAACTTGAAACTTAAGGGGTAGATTTACTTATCAGGATTCATTAAATCAATCCACTAGCAATTCAAGATTTGCATCATATGGGTTGCCATAGTTGTAATGCAACAAACATTATCTTTTCAAATCAATATTTTCTTTAATTTTTTCCAGTATACATAGTATGTCTAAGTTAATTTCAATTCAGTTCAATAAACATAGCTATAATTATATTATTTAAATTTTGTTCATATTACTTCATTGTATTTAAAGTTATTAAAATTTAGTTCAATTTATTTATTTTTAATAAAATCACCAATGTAGGTGGAGACAATTATTTATGGCTCCTCTTACCATTATAAAACGAAGAAACTGAATCCTTTCACGTAGTAGTTTTGGTTTCCATCTTTAAACTAAAAGGTTAAAGATAGAAATTAATTTTTCTACAAAAGCCTTGTTTTTCAAGAACAGAAGACCAAAAGAGCAATAGTTCAGTTCAACCCAATATATTTAATCTTAGTTAAGTTTTGTCCAATATATATATATAGTACAATAGTTTAGTTTACTAAAATTTATTATTCCTTGGAGCAAGGTATAATCTTATTTTAGTTCAGCATATTTATAATTATTTAAACTTAGTTCAGTTTAAATCACTAGGCCTAATAGTGTGGTTCAAACGCAATCAAACTACTTGGAACTATAGAGGACATGCAATGTTTGAACTTCCTTAAAACTAAATTATTGAAGCAAAACACTAAATTTTAGAATAGTTAAACGTTTTTAGTGTAATTCTACCAAGTCTTAGAAGCTATATAGAACCAAGTATACTTTATTTCATCATATAGTAAATTTAGCAAGTTTTAGCTAATGAAGTTCCTTATAAAGATACACACTATTTGGAAGTCAATATCCAAGAAATGTATGACTGAGGGAAAGATATATTATAGCTCTGCTATATTAATTTAACTACACTTCAAAACACACTCTCTATAACTGAGAGCTCCAGAGTTCAAAACAATCCCCCGTCAAAAATTGTGAATGTTAGAGCAATTTCTAGATGGGGATTACCTAACGTCATGAGACCGTGTCGGTGGTCCCTTTGTGGTTTCCCAACCTGCAGGTGGTTGATGATGGTGAGATCGTGGTAAATCCGATTTCGGTGGCGGTGGTTTGATGGTGGTGCAACATATAGGTGTTCTCAGGAGGGCATCCCCAACTATTCAAATGAATGGAGTTTCACGCTCCACTGAGATTTAATAGATTCAATGATGGTGTCTCCTAGTTAGGTTCTAAATTAGGATGTTTATATGTAATTTGGTGGCTTGTATGTAATATTTCAAAAAATAACTACACTTCATATTAATTATTATTTTTGATGGAATTTATATTAAATTGGTCTATTAAAGTTTCGTTCTCTAGATGCTATTGGAAAATAATTTGTCAAGAGTTGACGGGTTACATGAGTTTAACATCATCATCAATCATTAATTTTGTGCTTTATGTGGGAAGGACGGGAAATTGCCAATCATTTGTCCACTCAATATTCATTTGTTAAGGAATTGGCTAGTTCTCTCAAGTTGCCTACAACGCAGGATTTAAGAGCTACGGAAGAAGCTAGGAAATCTGAAATAAAACAAGAAAAATGAGGTTCTATGTGAGATGGTATCAATTTTGTATCATACTTGGGAGGAACGAAACTTGAGGATAACTTAGGGGAAAAACTGCAGTCCAGGGGAGGTTGGAAGAAGAGCCATGGATGAACTGATTAGCTTAGAAGTAGAGGTTTAAAAAAAGATTTTCATATGCTGCACTTTTATTAACATTGTGAGAGTTCTATATCGGGAAAAAAAAGATATATGTCTATAAATATGGATATGAGTAAATCTTTTGATAGAGTTGAATGGAAATTCTTATTAAAGGTTTTGCAAAGAATGGAGTTTCAATCACAATTTATAACACTCATAGAAAGGTGTATTTCCTCGGTGAAATTGTCTTTCATGCTCAATGGAAACAGATTTGGAAACCTGCAATCGACACAGGAAATCAGACAAAGAGATCCTTTATCACCATATCTATTTATCATTTGTGGGGAAGTGATATCCAATATGCTACATGAAAAGATAAGAAGCAAGGATTTATCAGGGCTGAAAATAGCAAGAACAACACCGATTCTTTCTCATTTACTATTTGTGAATGATACCCTAATTTTTGGAGAAGCCACCCAAAGGAAGCCACAGTGTTGAAACAAATACTACAAGACTAGGAAGCGGTATCAGGGCAAAGAATAAATTTTGAAAAATCATCCATATCATTTAACCAAAATGTTAGCAGTGAAAATATGGCAAGTATATTGGTGGCGATGGGCATGATTGAATCTAAAGGATCAGATAAGTATCTTGGATTTCCAACCACCTTCAGGAGATAAAAAATTCATTCTCTAGAAAACATAAAAACAAAGATCTTGTCAAAAGTACAGAGTTGGGAACATAAACAACTTTCAAAGGGTGGGAAGGAAGTTTTGATCAATGCAGTATTACAAGCTATGCCTACTTACACAATGTCATGTTTCAGGTTGCCAGATTCCTTGATAGATGATATTCATCAGTCGTGTGCTAATTACTGGTGGGGAAGCACAGAATAAAAAAACAAAATTCATTGGACAAAATGAATCTCTATATGTACACTAAAAGGAATGGGAGGACTGGGTTTTAAGGATTTAAAGCATTTCAATAAAGCGATGTTGAGGAAGCAAGCTTTGCGATATATGGCAAGTAGCAGTGATGGACCATCCCTCCCACTGGAATAAGATTTGGAAATTAACGGTGCCCTCGAGGATATGTCATCTAGTATGGTGGATATGAAAAGACTAGATTCCTACGGCAAAACACCTTCATCAAAGGAAATGCCAGGCAGAACAATTTTCCCTCACTTGCAATTTGGAATACACGCCTGCTATACATATCTTCTTCCATTGTCCACTTTCTCACCATTTATGGTTTGAAGCTAACATACATGGAAAAATCTACTTATATCAACAACCGATTGTGACATTCTGGATATGAGATTTACTTCTGGATTAGGACAATGAATCAAAAGTTACTAATTGTCATACTGCTAAATCAATTGTGGTAGCATATAAACTAGCTACTACATGGAGAAAACCACAGGTTTCATATATCACAAGTGATTCAGCATTATGTGAATCAAATAGAAGAGATCAAGCAAAGGAAATCCAAAACTGCTACAGCAGTGAAGGAATATCAGATAGTCAGCCCTAGTTAAGACTCAAATTCCTCTTGGCCAGGACTAACGCTTTTCTTTGATGCAGCGACATCAAATGAAGAAATATACTTAGGTGGGCATGTACAGACACAAGATAACAATTGGGTTCATGGTGAAACTAAACGTATAAATAATAGACACCCAACACTAATTTCATAGGCCATGGCACTAAGGATGCAGTAAATGGTTGCGTATTTTTTTAATTACTTACTGCTATCAAGGGAGATGCACAACAAGTAATCCATGGTATTCAATCAAAAGTGTAAAATAGATCAAATTTTGGTATGCTCATCGATGAGACTATACTATTGTTATCAAAAATAGAAACCCAATAGTTAGATGGATCCCAAGAGGGAAAAAATTTAGTTGCGGACCAATTGGCGCAATTTCAAAAGACCGGTCCATTGTGTAGGTCTTCATGAAGTTCTACTCCACCCTTTGTAGACATTATTGAAAATCAATGAATCAAATTCGTTTTTTAAAGCATTCTGAGAATTAGGAATATGGGTTGAGCTAATATAATAGACTAGAATTGGACTTATAAAATCTTAACCCTTAGCTGCTTAGGGATTTCTTTGGAAGGCCCAAAACAGTGGCACATAGGGTAAAGTTAGACCTATTTTAGCAACTATGGTTGGCTTACTAGCCCATTTTTCTCAGTAGAGTTTTTTTTTGTAAAGGTCTAGAGTGTAGAACCACAAAAAATTTTATATGATTTTAATTGATCATTAATGAAAGATTCCATAGGTATCAAAAAAATTGTTCCTATTATAACTATTTTCACTACACTTATTTTTAATTTAGTTTAATTCAATTAAAAAAGGTGAAAATAACATAATCTAACTTTGAATAAATTTAAAAATACAATAAATAAAAGATAAATAAGTTTTGCACCAACCAACATAGAATAGGAAAACAAGCCGTATATTACTTTGAAAGTCCTCCCACGGATGAAAGCAGATGTACATCACTTGTTATGATTTATTAAATTTCCTAAGTTGGTAAAGTATACAACAAATAATTTTTAAGAGTTTTAACTGGGAAAGAATTAAAGAAAGTAGTTTTCTATCCAGTGAGGCCAGTGCACCTAACCATGAGCAGTTAATAGAGATATTTTATGTGGATCGCTATATCACGCCCTGTATTTTACTTGATTACGTCTTGTATATTGTATTACCTACCGTATTTTTAATTTAATTTAATTGTATTTTTGAAATCTTATTTATTAATTAGAAATTGTGTAATTACAAAATCTGTAATTGTTATTAGTAAAATTTTAATATAATTAACTACTGTATTAAATTAATTGGCCGGAAGGGTATGACCACCAGCGGTGTTCAGCCGCCGTGTTGCCGGCGCCGGCGACGTCGCCCGTGACATCCACCGTGCTTTCCTTCGTCGGCCTCATGTTTCCCCGCCGCCTCCATTTCCGACAACCACTACTTCCGGTCACCACTACCTCGCCGTCGTTCTTTCCTCCGCCGGGATCTGTCTTCCCTCCGCCGTTCTCTCCCTCTGCCGGCCGATGTTCTCCTCCCACCCCCCGGCCTCTCTCTCTTCTCCCTTCCCCTGCCTTTCTCCTTCCCCCTGCTAGCCTTTCTCTCTTCCCCTCCCCCGACCTCTCTCCTCTCCCCTGTCGGCCTCTCTCTCTTCCTCCTCCCCGGCTTCCTCTCCTCTCCCCCACCCCGAGTTCCTCTCCTCCACCCCGAGTTCCTCTCCTCCACAACCCCCCAGTTTGCTCCCCTTTTCTGGTGGCCGTGTTCTCTCATTTCCCGCCCCCCGCGTCATCTCCTCCCCACGCGCCTGCCTTCTCTCATTCCGCCCGACCCAAGTTTCTCCCTTAAATTTTCCCGGTTCTCTTCTCATTTCTATTTTCTCCTCCCTTTTTGTTTCCATTTGGTTCTGACATCAGCTTTCCCTTTTCTTCTCAATTTCATCCTTCCTTTCTTTCTCCTTTCCCTTTTTTCTAAATTATTTATTTTCATTACATTTACCATAAGTTATATTTCCATAAATTACATATTCAGTTATGTATAATCAAATGTCATGACATAAGGAACAAATTCCTAACAAAAAGTCTAATATTTTCTACATAAAGAATTATTTATTTATGTTATTTACAAATTAAATAAAAATAAAATGGGACTATCATCAAATTTTACTCTAATATTATTTTATTCAAATGTTATTTTCATAATATTATTTTAAATTTGAACTTTACTTTCTTAATATTATGTTCACTAATATAGTATTATATTATTTTTATTTTTTAAATTTAATCCAAAAAATATATTCAAATAATTCTATTCAATTATAATTATAATTTTAGATTTACAATATTTTTTACATCACAAAAATGCACTGAAATATTTTAAAAAGTGAATTGAATTTAATGAATACTCAATATTGCTATTCAACTAAGATATTAGGCACAAAAGCGCCTCTAGCGTATTTATGAACAATTACGTTATGGCCAAAAAAATGTTATGACATTATCCTTCTCTCCAAAATACACTTTTTTTTATTCTTGCATAAATATAGAAATAGAAAACAAAAAAAATTGGGTGAAATGTTGGAAAGCGCTAGTACATGTTCTAAAGTAACTTAAAGTTGATTACTTAGAAGTAAGAAAGGGAAATCGAAGAGGATTACAGATATGTTCTTGTGCATAATTGTTGATAAATATTCCATTACGGACTTTAAAAATATAATAGGGGTGAATAGGGTATAATCACATTTGAGCAGATTTCAATTTTGAATTACGAGTAAAGTTTTTATTTTTGCACTTAGGTCCCTCCAAGAAAGTTGGCACTGTCGAATCTCAAAATTGGTGATACCAAAATACAATTCAATAATGTACGATTGCACGTTTGCGATTTGGGCACGTATGGGTGAACATAAGGGCCTTGAAAGTCAACATTGAATACATCTACAAAATAATGAAAAATTACACTATGACCCAAAATTGTGTTACCCCATTATCCATTGCTCCAAAATCTATTTTTTTGTTGTTATTCTTGCCTAAATATAGAAATATTGAACAAATGATTTTTTTGGTGAAATGTTGAAAATCGCTAATACATGTTCTAGAGTAATTTAAAGTTGATTAGTTAGAAGTAATAAAAGAAAATTTAAAATGATTACCAATATCATCTTATGCTTGATTGTTGATAAATATTTTGTTACGTATTTGGAAAATACAATGGGGTGTATAGGATAACATCACTTTCGAGCGGATTTCAATTTGGAGTTATGAGTAAAGTTTTTAATTTTGCACTTAGGTCCCTCCTAAAAAGTTGGAGTTGTCGAATCACGAAATTGGCGACACCAATATGAAATTCAATATATGACTACGACTTTGAAAGTTGGGAATGTATGGGTGAACAGAAGGGTTTCGAAAGTCAACATTGATTACTTCTACAGTTTTGGAAAATTACACTGTGGTCAATAATTATATTACCCCATCATCCATTGCCACAAAATACATGATTTTTTTTATTGTTGTCTAAATATAAAAATATTAAATTAATTATTTTTTTGGTGAATTGTTGGAAGCACTATTACATGTTTTGGAGTAACTCATACTGTAACCCATTTTTCAATTTTTTTTATTCCTATTCTAACTTGTAACTGT
>JAULKK010060820.1:0-29240 GCA_032355705.1 Rubia peregrina
TCACACGAGGGGTGGAGATTGATTACAGGAAACATATCCAAAAAGATCAATAGAGTCACTTCAGTACCACTAGAGTTCACGATGGAGCAACTCTCCTCCATGAATCTCATTGTACATTTTTGCTTACTTTTTGGATCGTCTTTGGGGTTCGGAGAGCCCAATAAACCTCTCCCATTCACCATTGGTGGGTGTCTCAATTAAAAAAAACATATATGTACTGATTTTTTTAACAAGATATCTTGGTTTTGTTTTTGTCTTTGTAAATAATTACCCATAACACAATCTAACAACAAAAACATTAAACTATTTGTTCTACAAAACTAAGGATTTTTTGATAAAATTTTTTTAAAAAAAATAACGGCTTCCAAGAGAATTGGTTGTCTGGTACATCATCGATCACCCATCGACAATGTTGTCTATTGAACCGACAACATGGGACTGATGAGGACCATATCTTCGATCGCACAGAAGTAGCCGACATGTATTGTCGATGTCGTTTAGTTGTTTTCACAACCAAAAATTGGGTTGACGGGTGACAGACACCGTATGCAACAGGCAATTCTTTTAAGCAACTTGTATGGCTAAAAAAAATCCAGGAATGTAAGATTGAACAAGGATGTAGAACAAGCCATTGCACGAAATGAATTGAAATTGAAACAATGCTGGTTACTCCCCATTCAAATTTAATCACAGTATATCAATTTCTACTACTAAGTCCACAATGAACATACATAAAACACGAAATGGGTTCACAAAATACAAAGCAAATGAAATGCCTTAATTTTCACCCAATTTGAATTAAAGGCGAAATTGGAAGGAAGGGTTCATGAATTTTGAAGAATTAGGGGAAATAGACAAGTTTGAAAAACTTCAGAGCTTTGTGGTACATCTAGTCAATTGAAAACGACATCGTTTTAATGGCAATAGAACTCCTATAATCTGCCATTAAATATGTAAAACGGGTTGATCGACATTTTGGTTTGCCTGACAGCATGCATGTAGTCAATCGACATCGGCTGGTTCTCCTAGCAGGCCAATTTTTTTTGCCCATCTGAATAAATGATACTAAACTTTGGCTTCACATTTTGATTTAAAACAAATCTGGTACAAATAATTAAGTAGTTGGAATTAAATATTCAAATAGGGAATTAACTGATTTATGTACACCATTTGAATTTGTTTTGTTTGTCCTTAGGGTTGTTTTAGGTGAAGTTAGGGATGATTGTCGGTCATTTAAGGTCAAACCTTGATCATTGATGTTAGTTTATATTAGAAGTCGGGTTATAGTTGACCTTCAATAAGTTAAGGTCAAACCTTGGTTATATGTGTTGGTTTATATTAGAAGTCAATTTAAACTTGACTGCCGATCAATTAAGGTCAAACCTTGGTCACTATTGTTGATTTATATTTGAAGTCAAGGGTTGACCACCAATTTTTTTAGGTCAAACCTTGGTCATTGGGATAGTTTTATAATAGAAGTCGAGTTAAAGTTGACCACCGATTCAAATTTTGGTCATAAGTGTTGGTTTATATTAGAAGTCAAGTTAAGGTTGAGCACTTATCATTTAAGGTAAAACCTTGATCATTAGTGTTGGTTTATATTAGAAATTAGGTTAGAGTTGACCATCAATCAGTTAAAGTCAAACCATAGTAATATGTGTTGGTTTATGTTAGAAGTTGAGTTGGAGTTGACCGCCAATCAATTAAGGTCAAACCTTAGTTATTAGTGTTGGTTTATATTAGAAGTTGAGTTAGGGTTCATTCTTAGGTTGTTGGAAGGTGTATCCTAACCTTAGTCCTCGAGGTGACCTAGTTTGGTTATTTACTACTATTTGAAAGAAAATGACATTCTCTATTTTGAATACATAGTTAAATTACCTTTTAAGTTTTAAACTGTGAAAATATATATGGGACGACTACTTAGGGAATGATTTTGAATACAATAAACTTATGGGAAAGCTTTCTAATATAAGAATATATATTAGACATGTTATGTTATGGGAATAGAAAGTTATGGATCCAAAAGCGGAAAATGAATATGCAGTAATTGAAATTTCTGAGTATGTTTTTATGTCAGATCCTAATACGCTTTTATTTATTAGTACAACTATCAATTCCACCCTTCGTGGGATGGAACACGGACAATTTTGGATTTCTTGGAGTTTAGCTGCTCTGTTTATATCTTACTTCTCTTCTGAATTCAGAAGTGTGATCAGAAAACCTTTGACAAAATCTATCTTTGGGAAATTGAAAAAAGGTGGATACACCTATATGTACAAGCTCAAGTTGTGTTGAACAAAAAATTATTAGCACCCAAAAGTCAATGTCGGAATATATCATCCATAAAATAAGACGATTTTAAATTAATCATCATTTGATACATGGAAATAGTAACAAGAATCTTGAAAATCAAAACTAATGAGATGTCTCGGACTATGATTCTTGGCTAACCATTTATTGCACACCTAGTTTCCTTGAGAGTTTTCTTGGTTTCATAAGTCCTCTTCCAAAACTGTATTAACTCTTTCACCTTTTCCTTTGTTTTCTCTTACACGCTTCACATGAACATGCTATCCTTCTCACCTACATTTTTTAGCCTCACATAAGAAACGAAAAATGTAAGGATAAGAAAAACTAAAATTAATTAAAATAATAATAATTTTACCTTCATTAGTGTGCCTTCCCTGGACCTTTGTTCTGACTACCACGTGTGATCAATTTCCATTTGCGCGTTTCCCCTTCTTGCTCTAAAGAAACTTCTGGTCACACATTTTAAAGGCATTTCTTAGATCCTAAAGAAAAATGTGTCATCTGATTAAGGGTATTTTGAAATGAGCGACCCATATGGGAGTTCACAACTTTGTTTTCCGAATGAACAACATATGTCAATAGAAATTGCATCTATTCTATTGTGAATAGTGTGAGTGTTGTCACTTTAATACATTTTATTCAAAAACTAATTATTATGTTTAAGATTAGAAATAGGGAAGATAAAGAACAAGGGAGAGAATGGAGGGTGCAAATGAAAGTGATAAATAATTCACTCCCATCGACCTCTTTTGGAACTCCCCCATACATAGAACATGTCGGAATGCAATATTTTCATTTTCGATTTTGAATTGGGGGAGAAAGTATGAATCCTGCATCCGTGTGGGCAAGAATTCCATGCAAAGTGTGTGGACCTATGGCTATTTAGCCACCAGACATGCCCCACATGCAAGGCATATCTTTTCTCAATATTCCCGATAGTTAGTTACTTATTGTAATTTTTCATTTTATGTAATATTAGGTCAACAATGTACTACTATTTTAATCAATAGTAAATTTATATTTTTAATACTTTCATTTTAGTTTGGAAAAAATATATAATTGCAAATTTTTAAGTGTTAATATAATTATGAACTTATCTGAAAATTTGATCAACCAGAATTTCCCGCCAAACTTTGCGTGGTGTTTTGGATTAAAATTTTTAATTAATTAAAATGTAATATTTGTATCTTACATTTAAATTTAAATTATTTTTCAATAAAATTTTGCATGCAAGCAATTAACTTGTAAAATTTTCACTCAAATTGCACTCAATTTTAAAAATAATAAATAATCCAAAAGGTATATATATATATAGACAGTATCAAATATCAACACCAACCCCGTAAACATCAAAGTAGGCAGCAGCAAAGCAGTAGGGAATTCGATACCCTGAACCATATACAGGAATTTCATTCAAATACGATTTAGAAATCAAATTTATTTATTTGGAAAATCGCATTTAGTTTTTTTGCGGCTTTCCAAGCCTAATAATTAGTTTTGAAATAAAATGTATTAAAAGTGACAACCCTAACACTATTCCAAAAAATAGATGCGATTTCTAAATATTATTTGAATGACATTCCTATATAAGATTTAGGGTATCGAATTCCTTAGTGCTTTATTGCTACCTATTTTGATGTTGAAGAGGCTGGTGTTGGAACCAATATGGCTGACAATATTTGGCAGTATTGCCAAAAACATAATGAATAACACTGCATTTATTAAATATTTTGGTAATGGATTAAGTTTCAATTAGTTAGTACAACCTAAGCATATATGTTCCAATTTTGTAACAATGTCAAAGTATTTTATCGCCGAATAATTGAATTAACAAAGGAATAAATTAGCATCAAATTAGTGTAAACTCCTTCAAGAAGTAAATAATGTTTTGTTACACTAATAAAATGCTTTAAAACATAAAAATGTTACATCAAACCAATCAGAAAAACACAAAAGCAATATATATATATATGACACAAAATCAAAAATTGGTAGTTCTAACAATGTTATCTGGTGTTCCAAGTTTAATGCAGTGGGAGGTACAATGTTAGATCTTTCTCCTCTTCATCCTCATCTCTTTATCGTTGTTGGATAAGGTAACATCTCTGAGTTAAAACTCCTCATCATCTTCACTTATATCTATTTTGATTCCTTTCCTCCGATGGTAAGCATCAGCTTTGGCCTTCAGTTCCTTAACCTCGTTCTCAAAAGTTTTCATTTGGCTAATGGAGTTGGAAAAAACCTTCTTGAATTTTTGCATGAACCCTTTATCGGCACCTAAAAAAATATTCCTTACAATTCAAAAGGCTACATTCACAATACAAACCAAAGGTTCATTATTAATATATAAATTACTTGTTCTCGTTGTTGACGAAGAAGCTGACACCAATTCCCAGCTCTCTTGGCACTTTTAACGGATTCTCCCAACATGACATTTACCCTCAACTTGTTGGTTATGAAATTAACTTCGAGTTGCTTACTGTTAAGCCACTTCTTGTTGCAGTATTTGCGAGGAAATGGTAAGTCTATGGGTATGATTCCCCGCTCCTTCATCACCCTAGTGATCAAACAACCACGGTGAAACACTTTATTGATCGTCTTAACAGTTATTTTCATGAAGGAGAATATGAAAAAACCCTTGATTGAAAGGTTTTTTTTTCATATGGTAATAAAAATCACGAGGCTTCCAATTGTGGGTTTACAAGCATTCCACTTATTGAGAATTATATTCATACACATCCACTCAAAAAGCAATCTTTGCTCTATGCTCAGCACCGACAAGTTATGTTTGTCAACTTAGCCGAGCTTATCTCCTCGCAATCTAAGATACTTACGCCATATCACTACGGGAAAAAGAGTTGAGAATTCTTACTAGGCTAGGATTGCTAGTGACATATCTCATAAGGACCGTGAATGATGATGGGGGAAAAACTAGGCTCACTCCTGGTATACATATGACCTACGAAACCCTATTATATGAAACACTTAGCTAAAACCACTTCGTCAATCACTCATAGAAAGGTTAACATCGTTACTCCAGTATAACTGATCCCAGAAAGAGTGGAGAAACACCAGTCACCAAGACACCCTCTACTTGGCCACAATCTAGGAGAGGTGAGAACACCACATAAGCCCTGATTACAAGGCCTAAGGCCCTATAAATAAAGATAAAGATCACAAGATGAATGTAAGTAACTTTTATCTCACAAGGAGAGAAAGAAAAGCATACTAACTTGGGCATCGGAGCTCCAAGTACTCGACGGGGCTAGAATCCTCGGGGCGATTCTGGGGTCTATCATTTTCTGAAAGAAATCCCCTACAACACTAGCACAAACTATGAGGAGAGCATTTTTCTTTCAAGTTTTTGATGGTCCTTGGAAAAAAATCCAAAGGGAATGCCAAAGTTACTGTCAAATTAACAAACATATAGATAAGGAATCTGACATACAACAAAGTTTGCAACAGGAAACTGACTTGATAAGGCTAAAGAAGATTAAAAAAAATACAACACAACAATAGCTAGCACAAGACAAAAGCTAGCCAAATAAGCCAAGGGAGACTTCAATAATGGCTCGGTCACAGGTTCGCAAGCGAAATGGACAAGCGAACCAGTGACAAAGGTGCGCATCTGCATGGAAACAAGCTTATAAATATACAAAAAATACACATAATCAGAAGAATTATGAAACCCCATCTATAGGAAATAGTCTTGAGAATTTCTTAGCATTTGAACTTGGTATGTTAGATACCGATCTTGGGAAACCTGGAAAAATTGCGCCTGCACCAACTGAGTAACTTAGGAAAAATGCAAACCGCCAAAGCAACACGAGATGTTCGGACCCTCTATAGAGAGGGACAACCCTTCCAAGCATTACTAAAACACAACTCAAGACCTCGATAGCATACCTCACTCTCGTAACCAAAAAATCCATACACTAAGTACTATAAGGAAAAAAGATAAAATAATTTAGTAAGAAGAGCTAGGCTTGGAATGCAAATACAGTATAACAAAAAGGTTGCATGACCAGTAAAATATTTATTAATCATAACTCCATAAAATAAAACTAATGATTACAGAAAATTTCCTTCCTTAACTACAAACCTTTCCCTACCACTAATGGAGAAAAGGCATGTCAATGGTCATTATAGTTGTCGTAGAACAGAGATTATGACCCGTCGTGCATGACACCGTCGTTGTTCAGGTTACCAAAATTTGTGACGGTAATTGACTACCATGTTTAGTGTAAACCATGGGAGTTTGACCCATTGTGGTACCCCTCATTTAACCTCGTCCACTGTTTCGATTCAGGAAGTTCCATTCTTTGCTTCGGGAATTTGTGTGTCACTGGAACTTGTATGCCATTTGATCCGATTTTAGAAATGGTAGAACAATGTTCGAAATTGGAATGTAATTCAGTTTATTCATTATGTGTTGGATTGTTTTGATTTTTGAATTCGAACACATTTAAATTTTCTTTTAAAATGCGCATATAAATTTTCATGCCGATGTTAGTTACGAGATGGGATTACAAATTTTAATTTGAAACGTAGTTCGATTGGGTCAAAGTGGTAATAACAACATGTTCATCTCGAAACAAAAAATCATTCCAATTACACTCCGTACATTAGAACTAAATTAAATCATGTCCAATATCTACAGGACGCGCTTGTGAAAGAAATTTGTAAAAAAAACCTCTAAACTATTCGGAATTAACTACAATAACAAGTAATATTGTAATGAAATGACAAAAAGCATGTGCTATTGAAGTATATTGTAATTGTTGGTGTTTTATGAAACACAAAGTTATTTAAGTATAATTGGATTCGAATAGTTGTGAACTCGGGACGTTAAAACAAATTTGTTTGTGTGGAGTGCACACTTGTATAAACTATCTACGAGTTTATAGTTGATAGTTGATAGGAAAAGGATTGTCCTGGAGTGTGGAAAGATGTATAACTTCATAATTTATTATAATTTTGATGTGGTGATGTGTATAGTCTAACTTCTCTTGATTGAAGGATAAGGATGATATCAGAAATGATACATTGAATGTTATGGTGCAACATGCTTACCATGTGGAAATATGTATCGTGTGGAAAAATGCGTCATTTCAGAATTTATAATTCTGATAGTGCATATGCACCTAGGACAAGTATTTCCCATATATACATGTGTATGTGTGAAAAATACACAAAAAAGACAACAAATAGAAATACTATATAGAAGTGAAATTATAAGACATGCGTATTAACCAAAACACAGTTACTCAAAAGTATTCTCCTGATTCAAGCCTAGAACAAGAGGGTTTCTCGATGCTGTAATAGGGTTGAATTACTCTTTAAGGAAAGCGTTCGTAACGCGACTTACATCGATATCCAAGATTTTTTTACCACAATCAACCAAGTGTGATTATATCATTCCATTGGAATGAGTATTAAAATATTTTACTCCAACAGTAATGTGAATGGGGAAAACATCATCCTTCAACCTATTGTATATATTTTCATCATGTTCCCCACATGTTGTAGCTTGCTTGGAGCCACCGACTCATGCTTCCATAATCTTAAAACATACTCTTCCTAGCAACCTAACACACGACAAAAAAAAGGCATTCTTAAAGTTATAATTTTATGTAAACATAAATATAGGGGGTAAAATTACTGCTCGAATGAAAACCTACCTCACTCTCATAATCCCTTTGTGCTCATTGACTACTTGTGTTGGAGCTATGTTCAACGGTAGTTCTTTTTGTAATTTTGAATTGTTTTGAATGAAATCCATCTACACAAACTCAATGAAATTCATATTATAATGATATGCTAGGGGTTTCCTCCAAAAACCTAAATTTTGATACAAGATGTAACAATGATAAGCTATGGAAAAATAGATAAATGGCATTTGAATCTCTAACATAGGTTGCTCTAATCACAAAACATTACAAAGTGGGCATTAAAAACTTACCCGAATTAACCTTACTTTTAGATCCAAAACTAGAGAGGTGATCGTATTCATTTACTCAGAGTTTTTGAGTGTCCTCCCATCATAATAAATAGTTGTACTGAAATTGATTGTTATATGTGGGAAAGGGAAATTTTAATGGAGGGAAGAACAAATTTTTAGATGGAGTGGAAGGGTTATGTTTTAATTTTGATTAGGGTTTTGCGCGGGGGTTAAATAGATCCTTAATTTTGATTAGGGTTTTGCGCGGTGGTAAGCCGCCAAGCATTGGAAATTACAATAAAGTCAAATGATACTCTGAATCGGAACACATTATAGTTAGTGTTAAGAAATTGGAAGTTGTTTTAGGCTAGTGCTTGATATATAAATGACACATGTTGCAATGTCGTGACAAGATCTCAAAATAATAGTGTTCTTCCCCAATGCTTTCTTACTCCAAAAATAGTTTCAAATTCCCATCCATTAACACCATTCAGTTCATAAAAATCAATTTAAATTCTAAGAAATAGAAATATCTTCGATGGTTCATTCCCATAATGAATAAAAAATTAAAGAGGGGTTAGACCTCAAAGGCTCCTTCTGTGGCACAACTTAATTCATCATTGGAACTGGTGGTGGAGCAAGTAGAGAGGTTCCCAGCCCGTAAGAAAAACAAGAACATGAGGTGATCATCAACATTCACTGGACGCCAAAGAAAACAGCATGTTCTTCAACGAGGACGCATTGAAGAAGTACGAGGACTAGGTATACTATAAATGCATGGTTACAAAGGTGTTAAAACACAACTATGTCTCTCATCTGAATTTTGATTAGATATTAAACTGCTTCATCCTTTGTATTTACACAATTTGATAACAATGGACTATCCAACTCATCACGATTAAGTTTTTCAATTCCATGTTAATTTGGGAAGCACGCCCAGGAATCTAACTTAACCATGGTTAATGGAATTAGGGTCGCTGTTAGTGAATTCACAATAAATGTTAGGTTAGAGTACCCTTGGTCCGAGCCTAGTTTACTACCTCTCAACTTCCTCGATGGCCCTTATGAGGTATATCACCCATAATTGTGGCCTAGTAAGACTGAATCACAACCATTTAGTCCGGTGGAGATAGGGTGTAAGTTTTATAGATTTCTAAGAGACAAGTGATGAGATAAAAAAATGCACGTTTTCTCAAAGCATTTGGCACCTCTTTCTCTATAATTTTATTGGTGGATAGTTAGGATTACAAGTGTTTTGCATGATAGAGACTTAAAACCATCTTGTTTGGCTATTCAAGTTTACTTCTCTATTTTGTAAGATATTTGTAGCTTAATGGGATTTTTCCTTCATGAGTGGTCTATATGTATTTTTGTGAGCTCATATTGAAATTTGTCATTGGAGAAGCCAATTGGAAAGTTTGGTAGTAGATAGAATGCCAATGCATGATCGATAGCAGAATGAAGGCCATTGGACTTAATGGTGGAAGATAGAATATCTTGGAAGAAAATGAAGGCAATAATTTAAGGAAAATCATAAATGTTCATCGGGCATGGACCGTGTAGTATTACATGGTCTCTACCACAATAATTGCCCAGAAAATAAAGGCCGGGTGAACAGACTGGGCAAACATGCATGCTCCGTAACATATCAAAAGCCCTTGAAGATGTCCCACATGATAGACCATGCAAACATACTTGATTTATTCCCACTAACAACTCTAAAAACAAGGCCCAAAGAACATGATGTTCAATTATGCACAGTCTGTTCCCATAGACACTGGCATAGTCCGTGCCAACTTGTTGACTAGGGATTTTGACTAACGGGTTTTTAACCTTCTCTCTTGTTTACCCATTAGCTCAAAGGGGAGGTAAATCTGTACTTTTCTCCAACAGATTTTCTCTCCCTCTCTCTCTCTTCTTCTCTTTATTCATATCATCTCATTAATGGAATTTAAACCCATTGACGCCATTGGTTTGATTATTATAGCTTTTATTATTACTTAGGAGCATTTGTAAAAGTATATTGATTCTTGAAATGTGAGACTCCTAGATTTATCTATTGTATATTATGTTTGTCATTATTGATTGGTTTTTGATCTTATGATTATGCTTGCATGGTATTAATATGTATAACTAATTTATTTCAATGTATAATCTAGCACTAGGAACGAGAATGACCATGGGAGTATTTTGTGTTTTTGTCATTTTTGGCAAAGGTAAATGTGAAGGTCGCGTTCAAGAGTGACAACTATGCATTATTGTTAATTCTTTGGTTAGATTAGGTAAGAGGACATAATTGAATGAGTGTATGAACGATAAGGGAGTGACTCTACCACATACTTTCGGGCATTGGTTATTGATCCAATTGGGGTTGTAGTCTAGTTTCAAAAGTCATATCACTTGTTTGTAGTAAACTATTCCATGTAAAATTCCAGGGGGCAACTAATGAGACATTATTGCTCTTGGTCGTAAAAGTATACACCATTGTAGTAGGTGTTCTCGGTGGAGGTCCCTTCGAGTCACACAACTCTTGCGTTTAATTTACTGTGCGATTGTGGGTGTTTTAACCACGAGAGTGGAGGTTCCTTAGTGGTTTAGCACTTCTCAAGATATAACGGGAAGAGGTGAGAGTTTGACAAGGGTCAGAACCAGGATATTAGTTATCATGGGAGTTCCCAATGAATTAACCTCTCCAACATAGGGTGATAAGACATATAATAGTTTATTGCTGATTTATGAATAGGAGTCGAGGATCAATGTCTATGTGTCAATAACTTGATGCAAATACTTCCAAGGCCATTCTTATTACATACAATCTAATTAAATTACTTCCAAGGCCTTTCTCATTACATCTAGCTTCATTACATCAATTTTCACCTGGATGACGAGGTGCTCTCAATGACCTACCAAGAGCTAGAGAAGGCTTTTGGATGGAAGTATGGGAAAGAAGTCCCACGAACGTATAGGAAGGGCCCATATTCTCATTGAACTATTTTTTGGTGAAACATTGTGGGGCGAGATCAAACAAGTAGAGGAAGGAACACTGCAATTCTTCACCCGGTTGTACGGTAAGTTCAACGTCTCTTAGTGTTGGCCTTCTTTTCCCATGGAGAAAATGAAAAGTGTAGAAATAAAGACGTGGAGGTTCTTTAGGTCATGACTCTGGAAATAAATTCCTACCGGAATCTCATTAAGACCTTTATGGATGGGTGTTTGTATGCATAAAATACGTGAACTGAAAGAATCCTAATAGGTGGAATGGTTAGCTTGTTTTCTCAACATTTGGGACACGCCCAGTCGGGCGATGACAATGCGGGAAGTGGTTGTACTAGAACGAGATACACTATCGACAAGTTGTTAAGTCTCATTTACTCCTCACCGCTACCTTGGAGGACCATTTCATATGGCTATATGGTGGTGCGAATATTTGTAGATTCATGAATCTCCCACAAGCAGAGTGAATCAATCGCCGACCACACCCCATCGAAGAAACTTTTCCATTCCCCCGATGATAAATAGGAGAAGATATTTCTCTTTGAATTAATTACTTCAGATATTGGAGTAAAGATGGAGCTACCAAAAGGAGAAGAACAAAATGAGTGCCCCACTTGCCTACAAACAACACCGTCCCTTGACTTTGTTGAGAAATCTCAACTCTTTGGCTAACAACTCTTAGGATTTGGCCAAAAAATCCAAGGAATAATTCAAGTAGTTTATGGTGAAGAGTTAGGGGAAAGAATTGCCTCTCTAGGGAAAGAGGTCCGCGGGGATTTCCGTTTTGAGGACCAATGGGCCAATGTCCATGAGGAGAGCATGGAGAAATTACTGGAAAGGTTGCAAGCATCCAATCTTCAAGGCTTCTAAGACATTGATCCCGAAGAGAAACAACAATTAAGGCAAGAGGAGCGAGACAGAAGCCGTGCATTCTGGCATAGAAGCGCGGGATCCTTGCAATTTGGATAGTAATTGTACATTTTTCCTTTACCAAACTTTGATTATACTTAGTTGTATGCATTGGGGTCAATGCTTTGTTTATGTGTGGGGAAAGGAGATTTAGGACACTTGTGAATTTGACAAACTTTCTTCATGTTTTCTTTCCTTTGATGTAATTTGAAAACTCGAAAGGGACCACTATGCAAAAATGAGAGGCCTTAAAGGTGTGGAAAAGTTTAGGCTTGAGGCTTGAAAGAAGAGAGGGACTGGGATGAAACCAAAGAGGGCTACTAGGAAAAATGAGACAAAAAAAATTGTATATGCTTATCTTGTTTGTGCCTTTTTAGTAGTTCTTGCCTTTTTAGTAGTTCTTTGGGGTAGAGTAAGCTATATTCTTGTTCTTCTTTTGAGTATCACACCTCATTCTTATTAATTGCATTATTTGTTTTGGTTTAGGACATCTTAGTTTGGGATATGAGTGTTTTTGTTACTCTTGTATTTTGGTTTTGGGTAGTCCTCGAAATAAAGTATTGGGTGTTCTTTGGGAAACATTTTCTTGGCTATACCATTAGATCTTTGCTTGTTCTAGTTTACTCGAGGACAAGTAAAGGTTTACGTGTGAGGATTTTATTAGACGGAAATTGCATGTTTTCTTAGAGCATTCAGCACCTCTTTTTTATGCTTTTGTTCAATATAAGTAGGATTATAGGTGTTTTTCATGATATGGAGTTAAAATCATCTTGTTTGTCTATTGATGTTAACTTCTCTATTTTGTAAGATATTTGTAGCCTAATGGGATTTTTCCTTCATGATTAGCTAGGTAGAAGGCCAGACGCATGATTGGTAGTAGAATGAAGACCATTAGACTTAATGGTTGAAGATAGAAGAATTTGGGAGAAAAAGAAAGCAAGAATTCAAGGAAAATAAGGAAAAGGAATGTACCATATTACACAGTCTGTGCCACAATAATTGCTTAGAAAATGAAGGCTTGGTCAACGGACCATGCAAACATTTTCGATCCGTACCAAAGTAGAAGCCCTCGAATATGTCCCAAAAGAAAGACCGAGCAAACATTCACGGTCCGTTCCTTCTTAAAAGTTTTAAAAAAAGAACTGGAGAACAGGCTGTGCATATATGCACGGTACATTTCCATAGCCATTGCCACAGTTCGAGCAACCTGTTGACTAGAGTTTTGACCAACGGGTTTTAATCTTCTTTCTCCTCCCACTATACAAAGTGGCTTTTACCCATTATTTCAAGAGGAGAGGCAGATTTGGACTTTTCTCCAACACATTTTCTCTCTTTCTCTGTGTGTCTCTCTTCATTCATATAATCCAATTCATGACATTTAAACACATTAATGATTCTTTTATCTTAAATTAGTACTTGGGAGCATTTGTAATTGAATATTGATTCTTGAGACGTGAGACCCCTAGATTAATCTATTGTGTATTTTTTAATTATTGCTTGGTATTTTATTTTTATGATTATTCTTGAATTTAGGATGTATAACTAATTGATTTCAATGTAAAATATAGTACTAGGCACTGGAATGAACCCGAGAGTATTTTGTTTGGGTTTGGTCAAAGGTCAATGTGAAGGTCGTATTTAGGAGTGAAAACTTTGCATGATTGTTGATTATTTGGTTATATTAGGCTAGAAAACATAATTGAATTAGGCTATGAATGATCCGGAAGGGGACCGATCACATACTGTTGGACATCTTTTATTTATCCAGTTGAGGTTGTACTCTAGTTTTGAAAGTCATACCCAGTGCTTGTAGTAAACCAGTACGAATAAAATTCTAGGGGTAAATTGATGAGACACTAATGCTCTCATTCACAAAAGTATACACAGATGTAGTGAGTGTTCCTCATGGACGTCCCGACGAGTCATGCTACTCCCATTTTTATTTTTATTATTTCTTGGTATTTGATTTTTTATGATTATTCTTGCATTTAGGGTTCATAACTAATTGATTTCAATGTAAAATATAGTACTATGCACGGGAATGAACCCGGAAGTATTTTATCTCCTTGTCGGGTTTGGTTTAAAGTCAATGTGAATGTCGTATTTAGGAGTGACAACTATGCATGATTGTTTATTATTTGGTTATATTAGGCTTGAAAACATAATTTAATTAGGCTATGAATGATACGGGAGTGGCCCGACCACATACTGTCGGGCATCTTTTATTTATCCAGTTGAGGTTGTACTCAAGTTCCAAAAGTCATATCCCGTGCTTGTAGTAAACTAGTACAAATAAAATTCTAGGGTCCAATTTATGAGACACTGATGCTCTCAGTCAAAAAAGTATACACACGTGTAGTGAGTGTTCCCGATAGACGTTCCGATGAGTCATGTTACTCCCATTTTTAATTGACTACGTGATCATGGGTTTATTAACCAAGAAAGTGAAGGCTATAGGGGGTCGATGATTTATTTCTCCTCTGTTGATAACGGGAAAAATTGAGAGTTTTACAAGGGGGTAGAAGCAGGATATTAGTCATCGTGGGAGTTCCCGGTGAATCAACATCTCCACGTCGGGTGATAAGGAATATATTAGTTTATTGTTGATTTATGAATGAGAGTTGATAATCAATGTCTATATATCAATTTAATGATGCAAATACCCCCAAGGACTTTCTCATTATATATCTCGTGTTTTAAGTTTATGCTCGTAGTTTATAGCTTAAATCTTTAGGGGGGGAAACCCCCATGGTTTCTACACCTGACACACATATGTGCTGATGCTTATGAGTGGACTTTGTGAATCCATCTTTTAAAGCCCTTCATATCTTTGGGTGACACCCTAATTACTATTATGTACTTTTTAGTGGTTAATTAGAAGTGAGTAAGGGAGCAACAATATAAAATCTCTATCTTTGATCCTAGCCTACGGGTATTTAACGATGCTTGCGGGTCCCATCAATAGACCCATCTAAGTTTATAAATATGACATATCGATGTTAATCATAGAGCAAAGATTAGTTTTCGAGTTGGTGTGTATGAATGTGCTTCCTAGTGGAGGGCATACTTGTAAACCTACAATTGGAAGCTTAATGACTTTTTATTATATAATGGGGGGAAATTTCAATATGCGGTTCACCATATTGTACTACATGAACAAAACGATTGGGACAATATGGTAAACCACAGATTGATCACTATAGTTTATTGACCACTACGATGATCCAAGAGAAGGGAATCATACCTATTAACCGTCTATTTCCTCGAAAATTCTATGACAAGAAGTGGATATACCTCAAGGAATTGGATGGGGATTTGAGAACCAACAAGCTGAGGGTGAAGGTTGTGCCGGGGAGAGCCGCTTAAAGTGTGAAGAGGGCCATGGATGCGGATTACGATGCTTCCTTGCCAACTGGAATCAATAAGTCATAATGAAATTATCTAAATTTGGTTTGTTTTGTGAATGTCATTTCTTTAGTTGTATTGTATGTCATGAATTTCCGGGGTGAGACAAAGGATTCATGTAAAATGTCAAGAAAGTATTCTCATGCTTCATTAACCAAATAGAATTCTTTGAGATGGAGGTCGAGGATCTTAGGGCCAAACAAAATGTATATAATAGAGATATAATTTATTTAGAATCATGATAAGACGTTCTGATTGGTTTTGTATATATCATGTTCCATATTTTCTTAAACTTTGTATACCCTTTGTAATCACAACCACAATCATATATGGGTTTTACATTCTATCATGATATCAGTCAGGTTTCTCTAAAATTCTTGGCTTTTATCAATTTATTTTCCCAAAATTACTTTAAAAAAACACAATAAAAATTTCTTGCCCTTTTTCCGATCGGCCGCCTCCCATCGCCGCCATCTTTCACTGACGTCCAATATATTTTGGCCATCTTCTTCAGTCTTCTGGAAATCTCTATAGTTTCCGGCACCCTCTACACTCATTTTCTCCGTTTGGCAATTCCAGCCCTGCGCCAAAGCTGGTCTTCTTTTCCGTGTAGTGCTATGGCTAGTCTGGAAGATCCTCCCTTCTTCTCCATGTGGTGTTTCGGCCTCTCTCTACAAGTACTGGCGCTCTCTCGCTGCCAGATCCATGCATTTTCAAGGTTACTATTTTTGTGTCAGTCGCGTGTAAATCACGCACGGTTCTGCTCAGATGCTCTAAATTTTTTGCAGCACGTGTAACTCACGCACGATTCTCCATTGACGCATCCACCTTTTGTAGTGAATGTCCCTCATGTGCGGTTATCTCTTTGCTATGCTTTTTTGTTCACTGCCACAATTATCTCGCCAGTAGCCATTTTATCGCCATATTTTAAATTTCTCATCAGTGTCATTTTATTGCCAGATCAGCGCCTGGTCAGCATTCGCTGTAAGAGCCTTGTCAGCGCCCAGTCAGCTTAAAAAAGGAAAGAAAAATAAGTTTTTATTCCTCTTTTTTATTAGCCACGGTGCCAATGGTGTTATGTTTTGAGCTATGTTGCTTCTTCTTGCTCTAAACTACATGGTCATGTTGTCTGTGGTGTAAAAAATTTGGTCATGTTTCCTCTATTTGTTCTCAATTGGTATCTCGAGTCTCATCTCCTGCTTCTCCACCACATGCTTCTCTACATGCTCGCTGGATAGCTGATTCTGGCACAACCAACCAAATGACTTTTTCTCAGTCTGCTCTTTATAGCATTAATCCTTATTCTGGTAACAACCGTGTTATTTTTGGTAATGGTTATGCCCTTCCCATTACACATCTTGGTCATTCTCAGGTCTCTGACTCCCTATCATTGTTTGATGTTTTGTTTGTTCCAAAAATTACTAAAACTTTGTTGTCTATTAGCAAGTTGACTCCGGATACGAATGTTTTTAATTACTTTGATGATTCTTCCTTCACTCTTTCGAACAAGTTTACTAGTGATATTAGTGGAAAAGGTCATCATGATGAGGGGGTTTATATTTTTTGAATTATGGTGGTGCTGCTTTATCTATTTTGTTGTATCGAGTGCATCTACAACATCTTTTGAACTTTTGCATAGTAGAGTGGGTCATGTTCTTCACAACATCATTTCTTCTTTGAGAAAGTTTGGATGTTTGTCTATTACTAGTCTGCTTCCAAAGCCGCAGTTGTATTCCTCTTGTGAGATGGCTAAGGGGAAACATCTTTCTTTTACTGAAAATAATAAACGTGTATCGCATTTTCTTGACTTTGTTCACTATGATCTTTGGGGGCCTGCACCTATTGTTTCTCATGTTAGTTTCTCTTATTATGTTATCTTTATTGATGATCACTCTCATTTCACTTGATTCTACCTTCTACAGCGCAAGTCTAATTTTGTAGAGGTATATCTTCATTTCGAGGCAGTGATTGAGAACCAGTTTTCTACCTCTATCAAGGTTTTTCAGAGCGATGGCTGGACAAAGTTTGTAAAATCTCGCATGCGATCACATTTTGCTACAAAAAGCATTCATCACCAGCATTCATGTCCCTACACACCAGAGCAAAATGGTCGAGATGGGCAGAAACATTGTCATATCACAGAAATGGGGCTCTCCATGCTTTTCCATTCCGGTTTGCATCATTCCTTTTTATGTGATGCATTTGCTACGCCTTCGTACACTATCAACCACCTTCCTACACCTATTTTATCTTGTTAGTATCCATTTTCTATTTTTTTGGTACTACTCTTGATTACTCCAACTTTCGTCCTTTTGGTTGTCGAGTTTTTCCCTATTTGCACCCTTATCCTCATCATAAATTGACACCTCGGAGTTTTCAATTTATTTTATTGGGATGTAGTTCTCAGTACAACGGTTATTGTTGCCTTGATCCTGCTACAAAGAAGGAATACATAACTCGTTATGCTCGGTTTGATGAGTTTTTATTTCCTGCCACCTGTACTGGTTTTGCAACTACAACACCATCTCTTAATGTTTCTACATTTTTGGAACCTTCATTTGTGCCTTAGAAAGTTTTTGATCCTTCTACATCAGGAAACTTGACCATTAATTTAGATGATTCCGATTTAGAATTTGCACCATGAGCTCAGAATTTGTCTAAAAAAAATTATGTCCACTGCATGCAGACTGGTATCCTAGCCCCCTACCACAAGCATCGTCTCATGTTCCACACACACCAATGCATGCACTGATCTCACCGCTTACACGTGTTACTCATACGCCACCACCAGCGCCACTAGTTTATCCAGCAACCCCTCCTCCAGTGGTGACGTCCTTGGAATCCTCCCCAGTGCGGCAGTCTATAGCTTCCGAGCCATTGGTCCCGGGTTCCGTATCATCTCCAGTGTTATTCCATCATCAAGTCATCCAATGGATACTCGCTCTTGTACTGGCTCCTTCAAGTGCAAAGATTTTTTTGACTTTGATATTTTTGGTTTATTGAGTGTTTTATTAGCTTACACCGAGCCTATGAGTCATTGCTCGGCTGTTAAGGATCCTAAATGAGTTGTTGTCAAGGATTCCGAGATGGAGGCTCTTTGCACTCAGCAGATGTGGGCATTAGTTCCTCGGCTATCTAATGCAATTGTTGTTGGTTCAAAATGGGTCTATCGTTTGAAGTATAAGGCTGATGGCTCGCTAGATAGGTATAAAGTGAGGTTAATTGCTCATGATTTTTTTCAATTGCCTAGTTTTGATTATGATCATACTTTTATTCTTGCAGTGAAGACTTCTAATGTTCATATTTTTTTTAATCTTTGATTGTCGCTCGTAATTAGCCCTTATGGCAGCAGGATGTTACGAATGTATTTTTAAATGGTGTTCTTTACTCTCCGGATTAAATGGAACAGCCTACTGGATACAAAGACCCCATGCATCCGTATTTTTTTAATCATATGTGCAAGGCCAATTTATGGATTGACGCAAGCTACTTGCGCTTAGTTTGAACATTCTAGCTTTTATTTTTTTTGTCTGGGTTTGTATACAGTTCCTCCGATACATCTTTATTTGTTTTTTTCACAGGGTACCTCTCTTCTCTACTTGTTGTTTTATGTTGATGAGATTATTCTCACTGGGAATGATCGACTTCAAATATGAAAGTTTATTCATCGAGTTAATCTGGAATTCGAATTGACCAATTTTGGCAATTAGCAGTATTTCTTGGGTTTAGGGATTGTTCATACTTCCAACGGCTTATTCCTTGGTCTGCCCAAATACGAAAAGGAAATTTACTACGCACTGGAATGAAAGATTCAGTGCCTATTGCCATTCTTTTTGTGACCCCTTTGCAGCTTGTTATCTATTCCTTTAAGCCGTTTGAAAATCCAACACTTTATCTTTCTTTGGTTAGTGCACTTTAGTATATGTCGATTATACTTCCCAATTTTTCCTATTCTCTGAACATGGTCAGTCAGTACATGTAAACTTCTAGCGATAACCATTTCCAAGTTGTTACTCAAATTTTACGCTATGTTCTAGGTACTCTCCACTATGGTCTTCAATTTCACGCATATTCATCCACTTTACCAGTTCTAGGTTATTCTGAGGCTGATTGGGCTCATTTCATTGAGCCTCATAGGTCTACATATGGTTATGCCATCTTTTTTTGTTTCAACTTGGTTCTTGGAGTTCCAAGAAGCAACCTACAGTTTCTTGTTCTAGTTCAGAATAAGAATACCATATTATGGAAAACATTGATGCTAAACTAGCTTCGTTATTGAATCTTCTTTGAGATATACATATATCGACTCGTGTACCTCCTGTTTTGCTATGTGATAGTAATAGTGTTCTCTTTCTTGCTCAAAATCCAGTTTCGCGTAACAGAGCCATGCACATTGATATTGATTATCATTTTGTGCTTGAGATGGTGTCTTCTGGAAAGCTCAAGGTTGCTCATGTTTCTACGGACTTGCAACTTGCTGCCTTCTTTACAAAAGGTTACCGTGTACTCAGTTTGAGTTCTTACGTTCTAAGCTTTGCGTTGTGACTATTCCTAGGCCTTGCTTGAAGAGGTGGGGGTGGGTGGGTAATAGAGATATAATTGATTTAGATACATGATAAGATATGAATACGCTTTCTAATTGGTTTTATATATATATATATTATATTCCATATCTGTTTAGACTTTGTATACCCTTTGCACTCACTATATATTAATACACATAGCAACAATCATTTGTGGGTTTTACATTCTATCTGTATACCATCGGAGGAAAGAGATTGAGATAGAAATAAATGAAAATGGAGATGAGGTTGCATCTGGACATGTTACATCATTCTTCGACGATGAAGAGGATGAGGATGAGGAATCATCTAAGGATGATCTAACATTGCACCTTTATTTTCCTTGAAACAATGAATAAGGCTAGTACATTTTTGGCATTACAATTTTCCTTTTTTCTTTAATACACTTTGAATTTAAATTCATGAATTCATGCTATAAATAAATGTTGTTATTTTAGTGTATTTCAATGTTCCCTAACTAGAATTACTTTTTGATAGATATTTCACCACGTAGAATTTCATAGTTTGACTAAAATTGAAACCAATCTCGACTTACAGAATTTTCCAAAGAGAATTCCAAGACCGGAATATGTAAAACCTGGTTGAACTAAACATTAACATTTTTAAATTCGTAATTTAGTTTTTTAAAGAAATTTACAAATTCAAAATAGTGGTTGTTTAATTAATTGCATTTAATAACCAAATCAAATGAAGCACTGGGAGGTTCAGATATCATAATGTGTATCGACGAAGTATAATAATATGTCACTAGTGCAGAATCATCCATTAACAGCTTGGTTGCGTGGCGTTCTTGGTATTTAGACCCAAAATCGTCGTTCAAAGAACTTACTATTTATAAGAATGTTGTCTACTTCCAAATTCCACGAACCACAGCTGTGGAAATCAAATACTTGGAGGTTATTTATTAATCACCGAACAATGTGTAATGTTCAACGGCGGTGGATGTTCACCCGTCGTGGATTGAGAAAATAAACGGCTCCTTTCTCGAATGTGGTGTATTAATACATGTTCCAAAGTCGGAATATGGTTAATACGATAGCCAGGAAATGTTGTGGTGTGTTAAGAATCTGTAAGATAAGTCGGCTTTGTCTATTTATGTTATACACATAATAAAATAACTCAGTCTTAAACAGAGTAGTTTTCAACCCCGTGATTGATGTAGGTACATATATTGACAACTCCCACATTATGATTATGTATTCTGAGTTTGGAACAAGTGCGATTAGACGGCAGTGGAAATGCCATATGTCGATCACATACCAAATAAGACTACCTATTGCGGCAATATAACCATTAACGTATTCTAGTATTGATTTTCTATTTAACTTTCAAATTCCAAAGAAATCCTTATACTTTTTCAGTTCTTAGATTTGGAAAGGGATACACATAATTGTGAGCCTGCTGGAGGTATTATTCCTAAATCCCTAGTCGGCAAAATGTATAGTGAAGGTATTGAACATTCCACTTCTCTTCATGAGGTAAATTGTGTGTTTGTTCATTCATAATTGAACCTATACGTTAAACACTCGTGGCTTTTTTGGTAGGGTGTCAATATATTAATAAACCGTGCAAGTAATAATTTTGGTGGATATAAGAACCTCGTATGAGTATGTTCAACTTGTTTAATATTTCATTGATGTGGCATCTTAACCATGCAAGGATGGAAATTTTTTCATACATTCATTGTCCTTGTAAATGTTACAAAAATGATGATTATGTGGGGGTATGATGTCTGTGTGACCATTCAATATTTTGGGGGATTCAAAGGATCCTATAAGATGTGGATTTGACATGGAGAAGTGGGGGATGTACATGCTCATGTTGAGTATGGTTGGGCTTTAGATCCTATGGATTACAATGATCAATGGGATGATTTAGCAATGAAAGTAGCTTGGGATTTTGTGAGTAGACCTGGGATCCTACAAGTTATGTATAATAATAAGGAAACACCTTTGTATGAGGGATCGAAACATATTGTACCAAGCATGACCCTTGGTGTAATTAATTTGAAGCTAAACATGGCTTTTTTAAAAAGGGAATGACATAAGCGCTGCAAAAGATAAAGGATTTGATCTCTGCTGGAAACCTTATGACCAACCGTGTTTATGCTGCTAGAAGATACTATATCCCATAGGAATGGAATTGGAAAAGATTTATGCTTTCCTGAATGATTGTATGCTTTACTGAGGAAACGAGTATGAAGTTAAAGGTCGTTGCAAAGTATGTAATGAGTCACAGTACAAGTCGAAGATTGGCAATGTTGATGAGGGTGGTAAGGTTATTACAAATACGATCAAACACACGTCAACCAAGGTTATAAGGTACCTCCCAATAAGTCATAGGCTGAAACAGTTGTATGCAAACAAGGAAGATTCAAAGAACTTGACATGGCATACTAAGAGAATGAAACTCGTTGACGATGTTATCCAACACACCTCAGATGGTGATCAGTTGAAAAAAGAATTATGACATGTACCCGAAGTTTGGCAATGAATCACAGAACTTGCGTGTAGGGTCATCGATTGATGGAATGAACTTCTTTGGAAATTTGAGTAGTACTCACAGTTAGTGGCCAGTCATGGTGATGATTAACAATTTACCCTCTTGGTTAACAATGAAATGAAAGTATGTTCTGCTGTTATTAATTAATCTATGGCCTAAACAACTGAGTAATGACATCTGTGTATATCTTGCACTGTTTGTTGACGACTCATGGAAGCTTTGGGGTGAAGAGAACTGGAAAGTATGATGCTTACCATGTATGTAGCTTCAAGATGAAAGCAATGTTGTTTTTTACCATGAACGATTTCCCGATGTATGAAAATTTATCTGAATATTCAGTGAAAGGTCACCACGCATGTCTTGTATGTGAAAAGAATACTAGTTTTTCGCAGTTGGAGCATGGTATGTAAACTTTATATCTTGGTCATAGAAAGTTCTTACTGATAAATCTACGGCGGCGTAGAGAAAATAAGTGTTTCAATGAGGAGATTGTGGAAGGCCTTCCTCCACAACCTATTACTAAATAGGATATTTATGAACAAGAAAATATATTGACAATGACTTTGGTAAGAACTAGAGGAAAACTTGGAATGGAGGAAGTTGGATGAAATTTCCTATTTTCTATAAACAACCTTACTGTGAGCATTTAAATGCGAGGCACTGTCTTAATATGAAGCATACAGAGAAGAACATTGTGACAGCTTGAATGAGACGTTGCTAAACTCACCTGGGATAACAAAGAATGATTAGAAGTCACATCTTGACTTTGAAAATATGGGAGTGAGGCGTGATCCAGTGCCAGTTGTGGAGGGTGGGAAAACTTTCCTGCCGCCAACTTACTACACAATGTCGTTCAATGAGAAGAAACAATTTGGTGAATCCTTAGATGGTATTAAAGGTCATTCTGCAAACTCATCCAACATAAGAAAAAATGTTTTCGTTGCAAAGTTAAAATTGGTGTGGCTTAAGTCCAGAGATTTTCATAGCTTGATGATGTTATCGCTATTCGGGGAACACTCTCCAACCATGTTCGAGTCTCTATAAGCAGGTTGTGCACTTTTTTAAACTCTATCTTCAGTAAAAGTATAAGTCGTGAAAAATTAAATGTCATTAATCAGCTTACAATAGGAATCGCGTCTTGGTTAAGGGACTTTGTCAGAAGTGGGGACCATACGGAAAAATTTAAGTGGTTGTCTCGGCGACCATTCTTTTGATCATTTTGAATTTAAAAAAATACTTTTGGGACCAGGAAGCGGGATGCTAAAGGAGCATCTCAAACATCAGAGTGTCACTAATATCTGAGGTGCTACATGTATGGAACATGAACGATCGTCATGGCACATACATTTGAACGAGTTACTTTGGTACAATTATAGAATTATGGGAGTTGGTTTATCTGACCTTGAAAGTTGTTTTAAAGTGTTATTGGGTGAACGAGAACACCAGAACTAGGTTGGAACCCCTAGTCCTTACATTTGTGGACCGTATGAGACAGGTATTTTGCGTGTATTCATTCATAATGGCTTAAAAGACGCATTAGGTATTTTACGTGAAGGATCCTACAGACAAGAATAGGGAGATTGTAGTGGAGCAAAAATTAACTTTCGTGGACGAGTAATCCATGGAACATTACATTGTGGGAAGCGATGATGATCCACTCCAATATATCAGTGATAATTCTCAGTTACCCTAGGACCATGCATGTTTGAAAATATTTCTAACAATAACTAACCACCAGGAAGGGATTTGGTTTGATTTTCATGAAAATGTTGTCAAGAGGAAGTTGAACCAAAAGATCAGGTGAGGACGTCAACAAAAAAAGTTAGTTAGAACAACACAAATTATTGTCCCCGGTGGCATGCATCGATATGAATGTTATCTATATTTTATATCTTAACATATTCAAGTTCAACCCCAATACAAATATTCAGTGAAACATATTTTCTCACTATTTGCAATCTAATTTCCGATATCACGAAAGTCTGATTTCGAAAAGTACACCAGACAAAATTCAAGTAGGGAGCCATATCTGCTTATGTGGATGATGCAAATTTAAAAAATCCATATTTTCGATCCAACATACCTATGCCAATTTCGATAAAGGCGGCGATCCCAAAAATGAGAAGTTTATTTACAATCATAATATCAAACAAGTCTTTCGAATTTGGAACAATGAAGTTGGGTCTTCTGTTAAGGCTTACCGAACAAGGATATTGAACTATTAGTTAATCAATTTTTAAAAAATAACTATTACCTAATGAATTTTCAAAAAATCAATCAATCGGAATACATAAGAACCACATTCTCTTTAAAATATATATTGGCTTATCGGTATAGGTCATAAGATTCTTCGTTGGCTATAATGCATTCAATTCTCTCCATTTACCTATATTTCTCGGTTAAATAGTTGCTGACCGGTTTAGGTTCCAAATAGGAAATCCACCGAATTAAAAACTAGTAAATGTGCGGCGGTTGAACCGCCTTCTACTAATTCTTATCGCACAAGGAACAGTAACTGTAATTTTTGAAATTGGAATTTGAACTGTTCCAATAAAACCTTTTTTGTTGTGCAGCGATTGAAGCGCCTTGTATTACTTATTAATCCCCCTGATAGTATATTAATAATAATGGGCATGAGCATCAATATACCAGCCCATGTCCAAGGAATTATCTTATGGTTTATACCCCTTGGATAGTACAAATTGAGTCGGCCCAGGGAAAAACCCTAGTACTTGCTCCACAAGAAAAGTAAACACTAGCCCTACCTAATCCTACATGTTTCAGGTAGGCCGGCATGTATACGGAGAAAGGTAATATTGTTCATGGGAATATTCCGAATTCTATGGAAAGTATTTGACTTTATAATCGGAACATTTTCCCCCAGAAAACTCGGGGGGCTTTATTTTGTAGATTTCGGCCAAGCAAGCTCGCGACTTATCAATGGTGGTTCAAAGGCGCATCAACTTGGCACACTCGATGAGACCTCAAGTTAGATTATAAGCTTTGGTGTTCATCTTCGCTTCTATGGAAAATACATTGCGTAGAAGTGAACAAGTGAAAGTCAGGAACCTAGATGTCGGTGAGGAAGTACATTCTCCTTACTTGGAAACAAAGGTCCGGAAAATAAAGAAGATGCAATCCAATCTCCCGGGTCCTCAAAGCGATGGTGGCAGACCCCGGTGGTGACCGTCGATCACATCCCGATGACAGCTGTAGTTGAGGAATCTTTAATCGAGGCAGCAGGACCCTCTAGATGATTGGAGGTCAGTGCTGAACCTTGGATAGGAGGGATTAGAGACCATACCTACCAAATTCAAGCACACCAGCAAAGTGAAGAAGAGCTGCAGTTCATGGAAGCTTTGGTGGATTTACAAGTTGAGGCAGATGCTGGAGCTGCTAGAGAAAATCGTAGCATAGAGGCGATTCCACCTTTGTCTCAGCAAAACCTGGCTTAGCTAGAACGAACCTTTAGATCTGCTGGTTTTCAAGTAGATCCTTCTATGCTCTACCAAAGGATGATCTATCTGCTAGTAGTCAAGTAGAACCTTTAATACCCTTGATAATGCAATTGAGGCTCCAGCTGCAAACTACTCCAAGGATATCCTACCATACGAACATAGTGATGGGTGCTCAGGATCTACCGCAACCTACATTTCCAAGTTCGGGTCTGGCGGTGGCCTATTCTATATCTGCCTCGATCTCCCTCATACCAAACATGGATATCCATCGCTCGATGGCCCATCTAGCAGGGTAGTACCCAGGTTACGAGAGCCAGTCTCATTGAAGGCCTCGAGGGGAGATCCCTTTCAATGACCCTTACATCCAGAGACTGCAACTGTACTACAGCTCTACGACAGGATGACCATGGACTGGATACATGACTTTGAATCAGGTGTGCAAGGTCCCCATCATGGATACCTCTCTTGTATCAAACTAATACATGGATCTGCGGATGGGTTGGCACGGAGGTGATTCGAGCAATACCATAACATGTGAGCAGGATTGGTTGATCGGTCTGTCACGGCAGGTTGCTACCCCCCATTTTGGCCCGACAATCATGGTAACTTGGTGGCCTGCTGATTTGAAGCCACTTGAGGGACTCCCCACCTACAGTGGAGATACGGACCCTCGCGAGTTCATACAGACCTTCATTAGTCTTATGAACTCGAAGGACTAGAACGGGCAACTAACATGCAAGCTGATAAGAAGTTACCTCCAAGGAAAAGCTCCGGATTGGTTTATAAAATTGGTATCTTTTAGAGATTTTGGAAGAGCACTGCTGAGTCAATTCTTCCAAAAGAAGCTTCACTAAGACCCAGATTGAACTCTATTAAAGTAAGCAGAGGCTAGACGAGTATACTAAAGTATTCTATCACCAATAAGTAGATGAAAACCTTAGTGCAATCAACCACACGGAGGAAGGAGTAATCCTAGGTTACATGAATGAGATGGCTAACCTGGACCTGTACAAGAAGTTGGTCTTAAAGACTCAAGAAACCTTGCAGCAGCTGCAAGAAGTTGTCGAACAGTACTCGAAGATCAAGGAACTTGCAATCACTATAAGAGGTGGTGTTTAGTCTGATAGAATGTCTTCGACAACATATATCGACACCTATGACATAATTCTCAAGGTAAAAAATCTATAATATAGTAGGATATCGAATATGGTACATCCGAGTTTAGGATTTAGGGTGTTGTTAGGAGTGCTTGATATGGGGTTGTTGTAATAGGGTTAGATCCATCATTTTTGTGTTCATTGTTTTAAAGTGACACACCGTCCGATACTATCGAGCAGTGGTTCACAAGCAAGTTCTCCGGCCGATGGTATGGATAGTACTTGATAAAAACTCTTCATTTGGAACTACTTTCTAATATTAAAAATTTTAAAATCCTACATTCGTATCTCTTTCCCTGCACATGAATTCCAGCTGGAACCCTATCAATGAACCAAAAACTTACACCCCATAACTTTTACCAATCAATTTTCCCAAACTTTCACTAAACCCAAAATCAATCAGCATATATAACTATTAACATCTTCAAGATTCCAGAAGACCATTTTTGTTAAATCAATCACAAAATAGAATGATTAAACATCCAAATCATTAACATCACCATCAGATATGCAACTATATCTACTGGATTTATGTATAAAGTAATTCACATGCAATAGGATAAGTTGAACCCCAAATTTTCCGTTGTCGGAAAATGACTGTGGCGAGCCGAATTTGGAGAACGATGTTGGTAAGTTGAACTCTAAAATCTTCATCGGTGGACTTGGAGAAGAGAGAGAATTCGATAAGGAAGAGAATTTGAAGCTAAATCAATCGAATTAAAGGAAAGAATTTTGACTGAACTGAGCTCTGGTTTAAGGAAAGATTTTGGTGAACTTTTTGTGTGTAAATGAAGCAGTGCCCTGCATGTAGAGGTGTCAATTGGGCGGGATTGGGAAGAAATGAGATGGAAAATTAATAAATGAGTGATTAATGGGATCGGGTATTAAATACTCATTAGCTTTTGGGATTGGGAGGGATGGGAATTGATTATATTAATGGGAAATTTTGATCCCAATGGGTCCCAGATTATATTAACTCAATGGGAACCCAACAAATACCCAATAAATACCCAAAATTACCCAATTAAATACATATGTAATATTTAACATAAAAACTCACTATAATCACAAATTATACATCTTTAACGCATGTATAAATTAGTAGATTAATAGTTGGGTGTTATTAGACATATCGTCACTTATTCACATATTTAAATTATATTCTAATCTACCGTCGGATAGGGTACAATTCTTAACCTTTCATTTTATTTCTACAACACTTAAGACCATAAATGAGCCGAACTGAACTCAAACAATCACTATTTCGAATTCAGCTCGTTTAAAATATCTCAAGTTCCAACTCGACTCAAACTCATGACAAACCTGTATCCGAGCTCATACTGCATGCTCGTACACCATTCGAGCTCGTACAGTATTTGAGCATTGATCGAGCTCGTACAACATTCGAGTTCAAACTCGTACAACATTAGCTCGTACAACATTCGAGCTTGAGCTCGTACAACATTCGAGCTCGTATAACATTCGAGCTCGAGCTCGTACAGCATTCGAGATTGAGATTGAGCTTGTACAGTATTCGAGCCCGTACAACGTTCGAGCTCGTACAACATTCAAACTCGTACAGTATTCGAGCATTGATCGAGCTCGTTCAACATTCGATCTCGTACATCATTCAAGCTTGAGCTCTTACAGCATTCGAGATCGAGCTCGAGCTCGTACAACATTCGAGCTTGATATTGAGCTCGTACAGCATTCGATCTCGTACAACATTCAAGCTCGTATAGCATTCGAGCTCGTACAACATTCGAGCTCGTACAGTATTCGAGCATTGATCGAGCTCGTACAACATTCGAGCTCAAGCTCGTACAAATTCAAGATCGAGCTCGTACAACATTCGAGCTTGAGATTGAGCTTGTACAGCATTCGAACTCGTACAACATTTGAGTTCGTACAGTATTCGAGCTCGAGCTCGAACCCAACTACAATATTGTTCGTTAATCTCGTCGAGTTTATAGAGCCAACA
>JAULKK010060821.1:0-18497 GCA_032355705.1 Rubia peregrina
CCTATTCAGCCCCCCCCCTGCCTAAGCTCCCGATTGCCTAAGAAATTTGATTCCTTGTTTTTTGGAAATAGTAGGATATCATTAATAAGAACTGGGATAATAATCATGTAGTACAGATTTTGCAAGATTATGTGCTTGTAAAACACAAGATCTCTGCACTTTCATCAAGTGGAAATTACAAAAAAACCATTGCTAACATAATGACATTTCTAACTAAGCACCCCAGATGTGGGGAAACAGCTGGGAAGTTCTTCATGTGGTTCAGTTCCATCTGGCAGTCAGTTCTGATGAGGGCTTGCATAGCTGAATGATTGTTTGCCTGGGACATTGCCTCGTAAATTGCTGTTAGCTCCGCCTGAACAGCCGAATTTGCCTGGATCACCCTTGCGCCTTGCCATCTCGTTTCTCCCCATGTTGACCTACCAACCCATGCAACTGACTCTTTGCCATCAGATGCTCTGAATCATGCATCTGTCACTATATCTGTCCATCCATCGAAGTTATCGTTATCTCCTGGTTGTCAGATTAGTCATATATCCCCAACAAGTTCCGATCTATTCACTCCCTCTTGATTAATTGTAGCATGTTGATGTCGATGTTCACCTGAAGTATTAGGGTTGTTTTGTCCGTTGTCATATTTTGTCGTGTGGTTTAGATCCTCCTGTAGGTAAAATTGGATCATATCCAGGACGCCCGAGACTGTTGGTCGCTGCATATCTATTGTTGCTCGGTTCCTTTATCAAAATCAAACCCCAGTTTTGAAACCCGTCATATCATTTTTGCAAAATCACATTCAAGGATCATGTGTGTGGTTGTTTCTATGTGTTCCAGACAGCCTTGACACATTGGAGACACATCCATTCCTCTTTTCCTGAGAGCTGGTCCCGTTGGTGCTGCATTCTGGACTAGTCGCCAGACTAGCAACTTTATCTTCTCGGGGACCTGACATGACCACAATCTCTTTCACATATTCTGATGGTGTTGAGTTATCGGTGCATTATGTGAGGTAGATGGTCTCTGTTGTATCCTATGATACCAAGCTGCATGATACCCTGATTTGACAATATACTTCCCCAGCCGCTCCTTCTCCCATATTTGGTAATCCTTCTGACCGAATGTATGTAGAGGTATATGAATACCTAAGATGTCCGGTATCACCACTGAAGGGAACAGTACTTGTAACAGTGGCTTTCTCCATTGCTTAGAGGTATCAATGAGATCACTAACTTTAAGGTTAAGGAGAGGTAGGAGTTGTTGATCAAACCTAATCGGATTTAGATAATTCAGAATCCAGTTGTCTTGGATGGGAATTGAATTTCCATCAATGACCTGCCACTTTAGATGCTTCTTGATCAAGTCTCGGCCCCATAATATGCCTCTCCAGCCCTATGACGCAGTTGTATTTGCCTTCACCTGCAAGAAAGATTGATGTTTACAGTACTTGTTGGTGAAAAAACTGTCGAAGAAAGAGTTGTCCATGAGAATTTTCCAAGCTAGTTTCCCAAGCATTGCCTGGTTCATCTCTGCAGTTGATCTCATACCTAAACCCCAATGATATTTTGAGTGACACAACTTTTCCCAAGATTTCCAATGTATACCCTTACCATCTACATCTCCCCCATATAAATCTAGCCAGACGCTTGTCTATTTCATTGGCTGTTGTTGATGGTACTTTGAAAGTGTCCTAAGTGTACTGTGCAGTTGATGCAATGACATGCTTGCTGAGGGTCACTCTACCCATGACAGAGAGATCACCGAGTTTCCATGATGCTTTTTTTGCTCTGATTTGTTGCACCAATGACTTGAACATAGCTACCTTCGAAGGGGAGAAATCCATGTCATGACCAAGGTACTTGTCTTTTAGGAGATCTCCGAAGATTCGAAATCTTAGGCTCAATTTTTCCTTTGTGCGGGGACTAACGTTTGGGCTGATAAGTAGCCCTGATTTCTAGAAGTTGATACGTTGTCCAAAGTAAGCCGCAAAAAGATTTAAGGTTTGGGCGAGTTTCAATGAAGCTTGTTCTGATACTTCAAAAAAGAGGATGCAGTCATTTGCAAACATTAGATGCGAGATCAAAGGAACACTTCTCCCAATGCGGACCACCCTGCACTGGCTTTGGAAGACGTTGGACTTCAGCATGGATGAGAAAGCTTCTTGGCATAATACGAAAAGGAATGGTGACAACGGACAACCTTGCCTAATACCTTTCTTGGGCTGAAAGGGATCTGATTGAATGTCGTTAAGCTTAATAGAGTAAGTAACTGATGTGACGCGCTCCATAATCCACCCTATCCACTTTGCTGGGAAACCCATCCAGACCATAATTTACCGGAGAAAATCCCATGAGACTCTGTCATAGGCCTTGCTCATATCAATTTTCATTGCTGCTAATGCTTGTTTCCATGTCTTCTTCTTTCGTATAAACTCAATGACCTCATGTGCAATCAACGTATTCTCCCCAATTGATTTTCCTTGCACAAAAGCAGCCTGGTTCTCTAAGATTAGGAACCCCATGATCCTTTTTAATCTGTTAGCAAGTATCTTGGCTATGATCTTGTACATGGCATTGCAAAGACTAATAGGACGAAGGTCGGATGGGGATTTTGGCATTTTCTTTTTTGGGATGAGAACCAGAATTGTTTCATTCCACTCCCGCTCCATTTTTTATGATGAGAAAATCTTTTGATTGCTTTAGTGACTTCCTACCCCACCTCCGGCCAGTAATGTTGGTAAAAACCTGGTGGAAGGCCGTCAGGCCCCGGAGATTTCCATTTCCCCATTTGGAAAAGAGCTTCCTTTATCTCGATTTCTGTTACCTCTCTCTGCAATTGTTCTTTTTGGGTAGAACTTATAGAAGGTTGTATTAGCTGTAGAATGTCCTGCATTGTGGATTGACCGAAAGCATCCTGTGGCATTTATGAAGACTAGACAAAAACTGTGCTTAAATGTTTAAAGACAATTGATTGAAGCTCCTCCTCCGTTGATGACCAGTGCCCATCATCCTTCCTGAGCTGCGTAATATGATTTCTTCCTCTCCTCCTGGGTGCCCAATGATGATAGAACTTTGTATTTCTGTCACCTTCTTTGAACCACATGGTTTTAGTCATTTGCTTCCAGAAGTCATTTTGTAGAGTTAGCAAGCATTCCAACTCCTCCTTTTTCCGCTGCATTCCTTCTTCATCCCTTTGGAATTGCTTGAGGTTAAGTTCCTTCTCCTTGATTCTGATATTCCTCTCCAGTTATCTGTATCCTCCGATTTCTCTCTTAAGTTATCTGTATCCTAGTATACCTCTGTATTGCCTTCCCTGTTTTGTGTTGTTCTCCAAATACGTTTGACAATTTCTCTAGTTCCACTAAGTCTAACCCAATAGGCTTCAAACTTTCTTCTTGTTGGCCTTGACCCGACTTTTGTTCTCGGGTGGGTGTTGATTGTCATTGGCCCATTATCTGACCTCATAATTGTATGGTTCGTTAGCTTATATCTGCCGAACTTCTGAATCCATTCACATGTAGCAAAAGCTTTGTCCAGTCTTTCCAGAATTAGGTCTCTTCATTTCCTACAGTTAGACCAGGTGAACCATTGACCATTTCCACAGAGTTCCTGGAGATGGGCTGTCCAACATATGTCTCATATCTACTGTATCACGTGGTTGCACCACCCGACCTCTTGATGTATCATTATCCGCTAACACCTGATTAAAATCACCTGCCATAAGTACTGGCAAGGTGTTATTGTTTAAGAAAAATCGCAGATTTTCCCAAACCTCATTTCTGTGCGATCGTACTGGGTGCCCATACACAAGGATCAACATCCATTCTACGCTCGAGAGGGAAGTGATTTTACAGAATACAAAATGTAAGCAGCATTTAACCACCGAAACCAACATATCCTGAGTCCATGCTACATAGAGTCCTCCACTAGTACTGTCAGATGATGCATCATGCCCCTGCAGTTCTAGTTGAGTGGATTCATGGATGTGTTGGTGGTTGTTCTGGACCAACCACCAAAGTACCACCGATATATTCTTCACGTCCTTGCTAAACTGTTGACTGTCTCGTAGGTGCGTGCTCCTATTATGATTGTCTCTCCCTGCTCCAGTCCTATTGAGTGATTAAAATATAACTCAAAGATTTTTCAATCGCCACTTGTAAGTGCTTAAGTTATGCTTATAGGTGTTTCAAGTTATAATGGTATGTGATTCAAAGTATTTAGGCGTGATTCAAAGTATTTAGGCATGATTCAAATTATCACATGGTTAGCAATTGAGAACGTTTTGTACAAGAATCAAGACTTAAATAACTAGAAATGAACATTTGTTTGCTTGTTTCAGTTGCTGGAGAAAAAATTGCCCACTAAAAATTTTGGTTAAGATTTGGTTGAGATTCTCCAAATTATGTCTAAAAAAATTGTAGACATTTCACGTTCACTACCTGCATCAATTGCTTCCAGAAGTGGATTGGTCAGAGAAAAATCCAAGTGGCGAGTATTCCGGATCAATGGCAACCATTAGATTAAATTAATTAATGGTTTAGATTTGTTCTCACATAAAAGAGTGTTCTCACCTAAGGAGGTGTTCTCACCTGAACCCACCCCTATATATATATATCCACCCTTATATGTATATGCATGAACCCTTAGGAAAATCTCTCTTCTTTGTGGACAACCCCGATTTTCCACTATATACGTAGTTGTATTTAGAAAGCCCTTTAGGGCTATAAATTGTATATTTGAGAGGTACGACGATGACCTCCCAAATAGTAGTTTACAGACCTACTAAAACCCTCTGTTTAGACATTATTAATGGAATTAGATTTGTTTTCATAATTCCTTATATAAAACACGAGTTAATTCTTATACTGCTCAGGATCTTCGAAGAGTGGCCCTTCGACACGCGCAAGATCATGTTGTTGCACCGTAGGAAAATTAGCTGGTTTAGAAGCTGATAATCCAATATCAGTTAAAATGTCCAGGGCAAATTTTTGTTGTGAGAAAAACATCCCATTCGGTCTTCTAGAAATCTCTATACCCAAGAAATACTTAAGTGTGCCAAGATCTTTCATGTGGAAACAAGAGCTCAAGTATTTCTTGAATTCAGAGATAAGCAATGAAGAACTACCAGCCATCACCAAGTCATCCACATAGACAAACATAAGCGTAGAAACCGAGCTAAGTGAGAAAGCAAAAAAAGAGTAATTTGCCTTACTCTGAACAAATCTAAATGCGCGTAGAGTCTGAGCTAATTTGGCAAACCAATTGCGAGGATCTTGCCATAAACCATAAAGATATTTCTTAAGGCGACATACCTGTCCTAGGACCGTGAGATAGCCAGGAGAAGGACGCATAAAAAACTCTTCATGAAGATCACCATGTAGAAAAGCCTTATGCACATCCATTTGATGAAATTCCCATGATGTGTTCATTTTATGTAGCAGTTTTATGACATTCTGGACTCACTTTTGTGGACTTTTATGCTCTAGATTTTAACTTTTGTGCTCTTATAACTATTCTAGGGGGTTTTGTGTGACAAGGCAAGATATTGAAGATTGAAGCCATCAACAAAAGGTAATGAAGATTGAAGACAAGAAGAATCTAAGAGTTGAAGGCAATAAGGGAAGGCGACAAAGCAAAGAGGAATCGACACAAAGAAGGGTGAAAATAGGCATCCCGCTCGAGCAAAGCCATTTTTTCTCGAGCGAAGGAATTTTTTCCCGAGCGACACATGTTGCACTTTTTCTCTATTTATCTTTATTTTCCTCTCTCTCTCTCTCTCTTGTACTATAAAATTCATTTTTGGTCACCCACTTTATATCTCTTCCCTTTTGCCTAATTTCCTCTCTTGGTAACCCTAGTTCTTCATTCCTCTTCATCTTTTCTCACTTTGTATATGTATGAAATTATCCATGGATGTTAGTATGATTTTTATTAACTACACTTAGTATTAGGAGCAATTGATTCCCATGTCTTGAGAACCATATATGAGCTATTTGATGCTTGGTTATTGTTCATTTTTTGTACTTTGAATGTTGGTTACTGAATGCATTAATGGTGTTGGAAGTTTGACTATATGAATTGCTTGTATGATGGGAGAAAGTACCTAGTTTTCCCCTCTTTTGAGATGGAATCCAATAACATGAATTAGAGCTTCTAATATGGTTAATGATTTGATGGATGCTATAAAAATGTGACAATGTCGAATTCTTTGTCATGTTTGTTTTGCATTGCAAATAGGAGAAGTTTATAAACGTTGAATGTTCTTGACTAATCTTGTGTAAATGCATGAATTGGTTAAATGCTTAGACACGGTGTAGTGTATATAAGTGTTACCAAGCTTGTTGATTCTTCGTACTTAATGTCATTAATGAGATACTTTTGGGCGTTGATCGACTAACGGAGTCATTAGTGAGGTTTAGCAAGAGATGTCGAATTCACTCTTGTAAACTACTATCAAAGAAGGATAGAAGATTTTTCTTCACAATAAGTAGTTAAATTATTGAATAGGTTGTAGGTTCAAGGATAGATAAGAGGCTTGGAAGTAGAAATATGCGCCCACGGTCCAGTAGCTTGTGTTTAATCTCTTCTTAGTAGTTTGCTGCATATTTAGTATATTTACATTGCTTGCTAGTTAACTTTTCTTTAATTTCATAACTTAGAAAAAAAAACCTACCCCCCCTCTTTACATGTTTTCTTATACATTTGTATGTATGTATCTAGCTTAGTATCCAACCTTACATGCATTAAGAGGCATTTATTTTTATGTGTTTGGGCATATTATGTGTGAATATGTGCTAGTTGTGAATATGCGTTAGTTTTCTTTTGTTTGGTTTTTATTTGATCTTAGGTTGGCTAGGAGACATATTATTTGAGTTCTTGGAGTATGGTTCGTACCTGATCCCCTTCATTAGAACCCCTACACTCTAACCCTGAGTTAGAGTTAAACTTAAAAGGGGCTTCTTTGGAAAGTGTGAATAACACCCCTCCGAGTGACCATTTTACGGAACCTTCTACCTCTATAGATCATTAAGAGGAACATGAAGCTAGGAATCCCGGAGGAGGACCTCAACACCCTCACCTTCAAGGGAGAGGTGTCCTGTTAAGGAAAATTCCATTGAGAGAGATCATGGCTCCCAATCTTGAGCAACAACCGATGTGCATCACTTATCCGGAGGTTGGAGCTACTGGGAACTTTGAGATTAAATTTGGATTGATACACTTGCTACCTTAATTTCTTGGTAGGCAAGAGGAGGACCCCAACAAACACCTCTCCGACTTTCATATGGTTTGTTGTGGGATGATTGAATGAAGATATCTACAAGTTGAAAGCCTTCCTGTTTTCATTCTGAGATGCATTAAGGGATTGGTTCCACTACCTTCAATTTGGAAACATCACCTCTTGAATTGAGTTGAAGATGAAGTTTCTTGCCAAATACTTTCCGACCTTAAAGTCCGCCACCTTGAAGAAGAACATAAGTTTCCTCCAATGGCACGAAGAGTCATTATACGAATATTGGGAGAGGTTCAAAATGCTTCTCTCAAGTTGTCCCTGCCATGGCTACTCGGAGGGAGATTTGGTCCATTACTTCTACAATGGTCTTCTTGATGAAGATCAAAGGCTAGTGAGGGGAACTACTCGTGATTCTCTTGGGAACAAAATTTCGAGGGAAGCTTTGGAACTCTTGGAGGAGTTAGCCGGGAATTCAAGAAATTTTAGCTCCAGGGCCGATTTGAAGAGACAAAATCTCAACACAAGTGCTCCTTTCAACAATGGGAAACTTGAAGATCAATTCTCAACTCTCGCTTCTATGGTCAAGGATTTGATGATCCGGTGCTAAACCACATCTGAAATCTTGTGAAATTTGTTCTTCACCCCACCCTACCATATGATGTCTGACTTTGCAAGATGACTATGTAGAAGAGGTTAATTCCATGGGATATCAAGAAGACCAAGGATACCAAAATTAAGGGTATCAAGAGAACCAAGGAAATCAAGGCTACCAATGGGGCCTTATAATGTGGGTAACCAAGTTCAACCAAATCTCAAATATGGCAATCCAAAAGGGGCCCAAAATACTCAACCTTCTCGCCCCCATCAATAACATTATCGGTCACCTCAAGTGAAATATCAAATGCTCAAAGAAAAGCCCCACAATGAAAGTGAAATTTTGGGGGTGTCAAAGGATGAAATCATGCAAGCCATCAGGGAATTGAGTTTTTGTGTTAATAAGGCAGAGAAGTTCCAAGAGAAAACCGAATCTAGCATCAAGAACTTAGAGACTCAAATAAACCAAATGGCTCAAATCTTGAATCCGATGGAATCAAGAGATTTGGGGAAACTTCCTTCCCAATCGGAGTTCAATCCGGAAAAAATGCAAGTTCTATCACTTTGAGAAGTGGTAAGGAGGTTGACACTTCCCGGGATGGTTAAGTTGCTGAAAATGATCCTACGAGAGTTTAGGTGTTTGAGAAGTAAGTGGAGGAAGAGGCAGAGAAATTGGACAATGACAAAGTGAGCAAGGGTAAGGATAAGGAAAGGGAGATCATCATTGAGAAATAAACATTCATTCATGAGCCATCATCCCCTTCCTATATACCGGAAACACCGTTTCCATAAGTTTTGAAGGACAAATGAAGGAAAGAGGACAACAAGCACATCTACGAAGTCTTTTGTAGATGTGAGGAAAATATCACTCTCTTAAATGTTGTTCAAAAATTCCTAGATATGATAAATTTCGTAAGGAATTATGTGTTGTGAAAAAGAACAAAAATAAGCAAAAGAATGGGAAAATGAGCATGTATACGCTTTATGTAAAAAGGAGTTATCCCCTAAGTGTAGTGATCCCGGCATGTTTACAATCCTTTGCATGATAGAAAAAACACACTTTGAAAAAGTCATGCTTGATCTAGGTTCATCAATAAACGTGATTCCTTACTCTTTGTATGAAAGCCTCAATTTGGGTATTTTTCTTAAAACTGGGGTGGTAATCTGATTAGCCGATTGTTCTCCCTAAGGTTATTGTTGATGATGTGTTGGTTAAGGGGGATTCCTTAATTTTACCAGCAAATTTTTATATCCTTGACATGGAGCATGATAAACATGCTGCCCCAATTTTTTTGGGGAGGCCATTTTTGAAAATCTCAAGGACGATGATTGATGTGCATAATGGTACCCTCACCATGTAATTTGATGGGATTAAGTATATTTTAACATAAATGACTCTTTGAAGTATCCTAGTGAAGAATATGCATTCCATACTATAGATGTTGCTGAAAATACTGTGCAAGATGTTTTAAAATTAAATGGTGATGATTCTCTGTAAGTTTCTTTGGAATGTGATATTCATGATACATACAATTTTAGCTTGAATGGTTTGTAGGGGAACCCTACCTTCTCTAATCCATTCGACACGTGCAATTTCTTTTCTGTCGATACGACCCGCAATTTGGATTTGATCACTAACTTGAAGGAAATATTTGAGGACTTGAACATGCTTCAAAATATGGGATGGAACCCCTTTCCTCTACCTTGAGAGAAACCCAAGAAACCAGAAATCCTTCCATCACTTGTAAAGCCCTGGTGATTGAGCTTATACCTTTGCCAAGTGACCTCAAGTATGAATTTCATGGGGAAGGAGGGATACTACAGGTCATTATTTTGAGTAAGCTCATCCAAGAGCAAGAGGAAAAGCTAATGGTGGTGTTGTGGGAAAACAAGGAAGCAATTGCATGGACTATTTCCGACATCAAGGGCATAAGTCTATCCTCTTACATACATCAAATCTTGTTAGAAGAGGATGCAAAACCCATGCGACAACCCCAACGTTGCTTAAATCCACCAATGATGGAGGTGGTGAAGGCGGAGATCTTCAAATTGCCTCAAGTAGGGATGATTTATCCGATTTCAGATAGCAAATGGGTGAGCCCAACTCAAATGGTGCCAAAGAAGAGTGGGGTGATAGTAGTTGAGAATAACAAGGGTGAAATGGTGCCCACTTGTGTCAAAAATTGGTGGCGCATTTGCATTGACTACCGAAGGCTTAATGCGGTAACCCGGAAAGATCACTTCCTATTACCGTTCTTTGATCAAATGCTCGAGAGACTTGCAAGTCATCCTTACTATTGCTTTTTGGATTGGTACTCGGGCTATTTTGAAGTGGCCATTGCCCCCCCAGAGGTCACATTATAAAAACTTATTTTAAAGTTTTAAACAATTTGAAGAGGATCTGTTCACATTTTGGAAAATGACGATAGGTGGACAATGAGCTGATTTATAGCAGACATTGTTCGTGAAATATTAAAATAACAATTTGCAGAAAACATTATGTAATCTTTCTCATACACTACTTGATGTTTCAATTATATAACATAATGTTGTAAGTCTGCAACATTATGTATAGCTTTTATTATTATTATTTATTGGGAGTTTTCAATTACAAGTCTACCAAACTTGTTGAAAATAAATCAGACAGAATCCCTTCAAGTAGTGCAAGCAACTACATGGGAAGAGCTGTAAACATTATACCGTGCACATGCAACTTAACTTGTATTTTCTATACGAAAGTCAACACAGAGACTAACAAATGAAGGAAAGTTCAAGGAAAAATATTACACATGCCCGCGCCAAGGGAAATCATTTTCAAACACTCTTGGCACCCTGACCCAACAGCCACAAAACAAGACAAGAAAGACAAAAGAATTTCCAGTTACAAGAACAGGATATAAGGCTGCAATCAGGATCAAGCTTATCGATGAAACCATCTATGAAACCAAGCACCACATCACTAAACACAACCATGAATTTACAAGGAAGGGTTGGCAATACTTACAGCTTAGTGAGAGGAAAATAAAGGATGAAAAGGCAAGAGCAATTGAGGCTATGGAATTGGAAGGTTTAAAGCAAGCTATAAGCCTCAAGTATTTGGCTTGCGATGCAAATGGACAAGAAAATGTAGGGCACATGATGAGGGACCACATTAATTATGTCAACAGGTTGAGGATGAAAGCAATTGAAGGAGGCGATGCACAAAATGTGATCGGTGAGCTCTAAATAATTTATGGAAGGGAGGAGGACTTTTTCTTCAGAGTCAAGTTAGATGAGGAGGGTAAAATGACAAAACTTTTTTAGAGGGATGCATTGATGAAAAAGGATAGCATGCTCTATGGAGATGTGTTTATCTTTGACACCACATACACGACAAATAAGTACAACCTTATTTGTGCACCAATTGTGGGAATCAACAACCATTGGAACAATGTGATGTTTATTTGTTTGTGCGTTCATTGGCGATTCAAATAAAATGACTTTCATTTGGCTGCTAGAAACATTAAAAAAAGTGAATAGCAGGAAAAGAACCAGTGACAATATTTACTTATCAGGACTTAGGTATGGCAGTTTCCATCCAAAAGGTACTTACCGTAACCTACTTAGTTTATGTGTTGATGTTTCAAAAACTGTGTGTGATTATTCAAGTATTTTTCTTGATGTTTCATACCTCAACATATATGACTATGCTAACACTATAAATTCATTTCTAAAATACATGTATGATTTTACTGTATTAGGAAATGATGTTTCATAAAAAAATTCTTGATGCTTTCAAAACATAATTAAAACATGAATACTAGATGCTTAATGTTTCAAGACCATGTGATAAGCTTTCTCAAAAATTGACTGATGTTTCAAAGTGCAATAAATTTTTGTATCAGGTGTTCAGTAACACAAAGCACATACTATGTCCATGACATCTAAAACAGAATGCAATAAGTCACAATGGTAAAGTGAAGAGTGATGAAAATTTGGCATGGCATTCGACCATTGTTTGAAGAAATGTGCAAATGAAAAGGAATTCCAGATATACTGTAACTCTATGATGGATAAGTACCGGCTCCATGACAACCAGTGGTTCAAGTGCCTATACGAACTCTGAAAGAAATTGTGTACTTCATTAAGCTAAGACTTCATCTTGGCTGGTACATTATCATCACAGAGGAGCGAAAGCACAAACAAGGCAACCAGCTTTTGTGCCAACAAACAACCAACTTGACACGGTTTTTTTCAATATTTAAAAAAACTGTATAGAGATGGAGAAGCACAGAGGCCAACAAGGAATACAGTAGGTCAATATGAAAACCAAAGGTTAACAGAGTAAGGACCTGCACTTTTGAAGCATGAAGCATAAATACACACACATAAGTTTTACAAGGACTCAGAGGCATAATGGAAGCTAGCCATGGCAAGTAAGGCTGTAAAAACATTCAACCTTGGATTCGAAGATATTTATGAAGTACAGCTTGAAAACAATGACACAAAAGAAGAGAAGGTTACTTTCAAGAAACGGGATCAAAAGGTAGATATCAAATGCTCTTGCAAGTACTTTGAAAAGGTAGGATTGTTGTGTTTCCATACCCTTCGCATCCTCTATTTTCACAACATCACTTCAATCCCTGAAGATTACATCCTAAAGAGATGGACAAAGATGGCAAAGCAAGAAATATGGAACATGGTACTTAGAGGAACAACACCACAAAACAAGGAGATCAAAGGTAAGATACCATTGTGTCATGATATGCTACGCAAGTACTAAAATCTAGTGTTGAAGTGTGAAGAGGAAATCAAAACTAGAAGAATCCTTAAAGAAGGGCTGAATAGAGACTTGACTACAATCAATCAAATGAAAGCAATGGATACACAAGAGCATTTAGCAACTAATAGTGCAAGATGTTCAACAAGAAAGACAGCTCCCAAGTACTCGATCCATCAAAAATAAAAACCAAAGGAAGAAGTGAAAGAGTGAAAGGTAAGCTTGAAAGGAAAAAACCATTCAAAATTAAGGAATTTGGATCCAAGACACTAAAAGTTCTGTTGATCTAAAATCAGCTTGTTGGCAGATGTTTACTGCCATATTTGATGTTACACAGTTATGGATTGATGTTTCATTGTTACATTTTGATGTTTTAGAATTAATACTGATGTGAATTTTAATTTTAAAAAGGATATTCATATGCTTCCAATGTTCTTACACATTTCACACTTATTGCATTGACTTTTTGGATGTTAACCTTCTATCCACTGATGCTATTATTTTCTTACATGATGATTTACGGATATAAAATTGGCTCGTATATCTTTATCTATCTCATAGATGACCAAGTATTTGTAAAAAAATTAAAGACATAAAACATCAAACACTAATTGCTCAAAAGTATGAAACATCACACACTGATGATGAAACATTAGATCTAATTTGAAAATCATCACATCCAATAAAAACATTGAAAACTCCAAGCAGTTTTATGCTAGCCTGTAAACTGTCAATCACCATAACAAATTAGCATTTATCACATAAAGGGTCTAAAAGCCCTATCGAATCCCCAACTTGAAGAATTGAAATATTCAAACATCATAATATTCTGAAAACACCAATGTCAAATACTATTTCTTCACACTTATACACTAATTCTTCCCATCCTTGTTTCCCTTCCCAAATGCCTTTTATTTGCCTTCTGCTAGTGCTTTTGAAGACGATGTCTTTCCAATTCCCTCAATGTCATAGCGTACAATTCATAGGAGCAGCAGCAGAAGTAGCAACAGGAGTACGATTCTTAAACCTCACAATCTCATCAACAACATAAAAGCAACTCAGGATTAGCAAAAACACTCATCTGAGTCAAAAGGAGGAGTAGGCTGGACATCAATAACAGAATCAACATCCTTAGCACCTTAATCAAACTCAGAAAACAAGGATCTAGTGACAATCTCAATGTTCTTCTTGAACCTACGAAATGTTTGATCAACAACCTAGGAAAAAAACAAAAGAATTAGAAAAAACCAATAAAAATGGAAGACATCATTTTAACTGAAATGTAAAACATCACACCAGAAAAGATAACACTTATAGCTTAAACATAAAGCATCCCATACAGAACATAAAACATCAACTAATGATTTCAAAACACCAAAGATGCCAACACCTAAAGCTTAAACTTTAAACATCGCATACAAAATCTAAAACATCAAGTACTGCTTTTAAAACATCAAAGTTGATAACACCTAAAGCATAAGCTTAAAATATCTCATACAAAATCTAAAACATCAAGCACTGCTTTGAAAATGTCAAAAACTTAAAGATATGAATACTTACGGATCCTCTATCATTCATAATCGCAACATTGGTAGGAAAGTCTTCTGGAACCACAAAGGCCAAAACTTGCAAGCTTGAACCAGCTACATCATCTTTCGTACGACTTCCTTTCTTAGATGTTGCAGCAGCACCACAGCCCACATATTTCCCCATCAAAGTAAAAGGAAATTGATCCTTAGACATGAGGCATGAATCAAAATCAGCCTCGACAATCTGCCTGCACTCTTTGATCAACAGAGAAGTTTCACAATGACGAATGAGAGGAACTAGTGGGGGTGATTTTCTGATTTGTCCATTTTGGGGCTTTTGGAATCACTTTTGTTCTCTTTTTTCATCTATAGCTTGTGTTTTACCTCAAAATTCTCTTAGGAGAGCTGAGAGCAACTTTTACAGGCTTTTCTAGTGAATTTTGTGTGATGGGGCAATAACATCGAGACTTGAAGACCAAAAATTGTTGAAGACCATGCAGTTCATCTTTTGAAAACTTGAAGACATGAAGATTTTAAGAGAATTGAAGTGGAGAGGAAGCCATAATACAAGAAGAATAAAGAAAATCAAGATGTTGTTTCTGGCCTCCGTCGCGACTCACGAGGAACTGGTCTCGAGTCACGACGGACGTGTGGCCAGAATGTTTTTTCCTTTTTCTTATACTATAAATAGCATACTTTATCCTTCTCTCTCTCTCTCTCTCTCTCTCTCTCTCTCTCTTCTTCTTCTTCTTCCCTATTTCTGCACGTTCAAAACCTAGTCTCTCTTATTTTCCATCTTATTTTCATCTTTGATTATGTTTGAATTGTTGTTGATGTTTAGTATGAATTATAATAGCTAACCTTAGTCTTGGAAGCAATTTATTAAGGCTTCCAAGCCCATATCTTGGAACTCTTTATGCCTATTTAATGTTATAGCTATTGTGTGTTTATGGAGCTTTGAATGTTGGTTGTTGAATTCATGAATGTTGTTGGAAGTTTAAGAATATGAATTGCTTGTATGATTGCTTGTTAGGGTTGGGAAAAAGTAAGCTAAATTTCCCCTCTTTTGATATGGAATCTAAGAGCTTGAGTTAGAGCTTCTAATGGGGTTGTTGATTTGATAATTGCTAGATGAATGTGATGATATCGAACTCATTTTCATGTATGTTTTATGTAGAAAATAGGAGAGGTATATGAACGTTGAACATTCTTGACTAATCTTGTGTAAATGCATGAATTGGTTTAATGCTTAGACACGGTTTAGTATTTATAAGTGTTACCAAGTTTGTTGATTCTTCGTACTCAATGCCATTAATGGAATATCTTTAGCCATTTCTAGACTAAAGGGGGTCATTAGTGAGGTTTAGCAAGAGATATGGAATTCACTCTTGTGAACTACTTTAAAAGAAGAATAGAAGATTTATCTTCACAACAAGTAGTTAAAGTAATGAATAGTTAAAGTAATGAATAGGTTGTAGATTCAAGGATAGATAAGATATTTAGAAGTGGAAATCAATTGCGCTCAAGGTCCCGTAACTTGTGATTTAATCTCTTTCTAGTATCTTGTTGCATGTTTAGTGAACTTGCCTTAATTTGCTAGTTGTCTTGTCTTTTAATTCCTAACTTAGAAAAACCAACCAACCCTCCCCCCTCTTCACTTATTTTCTTATATGTATGTATATCTATATCCAATATAGTATTCACCTTATATGTGTGAACCCTTAGGAAGATCCATCTTCTTCGTGGACGACCCTGATTTGCTGCTATCTACTAAGTTGTAGTTAGAAATAATGTAGGGTTTATAAATTTTATTTTTGAGAAGTATGACGACGACCTTCCATTTTCCTTGAAAAGGAAACTTGTACAGGTAGAATACCAAAGGAACAACTACACAAGCATTTACTGTTGTGTATGAACTAGTCTTATACCTACACACTTCCTCATATAGCTTCCTAAGCACATGGCCACACCAATCATAATTCCTAATTTCCCCCTACATCCTCCACAACACAAAGAAGCTTATAATCAACAAAACATCTAGCAATAAGACTCAAGAAGGTGCAATTAACATACATGACAAAAAAATTCTTAAATTCATCACCACCTTGAACTAAGCTCATCATCTTCTCATACACCCTATCACAAGGAATATTACCCAAACCATCAAGCTCAAACTCATCCCTCCAACTCTCCCACAGATCTGAATCCTTTCTTTCCCCTTTCCCAGCATTACTAACCCCAATAAACTCCTTATCACTGATGGGGAGTCCTAAAAAATCATGAACATCATCACGAGTTAAAAAAATACATGTTATAACCAAGTTTTTAAACATGGCTAATGAGATTAAAATTCTGAACAGAGTAAGGAAGGATGTCTTTAGGAAGGGAAGTAAAATTTATTTTGAGCAAACCATCAAAACCAATTCATCCCACAGATTTAACCTGGTTTTCAGTCACCAAGCAAGACACCTTTTCAAACTTCCAAGGGCTATACTTGGTAGTGAATCCCTTCTCAGGACTGAAAAGGAAAATTAAAAATTCATGAAACGTCACATATAAAACTTAACACATCAACAACATAAAGTAAAACATCAAGACACATAAAAAACACCAACATGAAAAATTCACGAAACATCACATAGAGAACTTAAAACATCAATAACTGAAAGTAAAACATCAAATCAAATGAAAAACATCAATATGAAAAAATCATGAAACATTACGTGCAGAAGTTAAAAGATCAATAACAACTAAGGAATTCAAGGTGCCACAAATACAACCTGGGAAAAAGAATTACAAAAATAGGAGATAAGACTATAAGAAATCAGGAAACAGTTTCACTAAGTTTAATACAACAACAAGAAAGCTGCCAAGCAAATACAATGTCAGAAGAATAACATGACAGCTGGATTACAGACATGATTGACACATGAGGTACTCCATATTTACCCAAATCAGTAAATGAAAATAGTCAAATAGAGAAGGTAAAATGCAAAGAAGTCTTTATGTGAGATTGGCTACATAACTTGTGGTACACTATACAATTAAATGTAACTTGACTTTCATTAAGTCTTATTCCTAATTTAGTGACTAAAAAACTTTCATATGAACGATTCGAGTTCATAACAATAGGTTAGCTTCGCACCACAATGAATGAAATAAAAGTGTCAAGAACACTATTCGTACTAAATAACATCATGATCCGATTCATCTAATCCAACAAGAAAGCTCCATTTTAATTCCAATCAGCATCACAACAAGATGCATCAACGCAACTCCAAAATGAAAGTAAAACATCAAGTCACATGAAAAAACATCAACAACATCTGAACTAAAAAAACACCAAACACAGTATTTAAAATATTAACAAACCTTGCATCATCATCAGACACAACCGCTTTCCTATCAGGTTTCCTTTCACTGTCATCTTCGTAAACTTTTTCACAGGCTTCCTCATGACTACCACCTCAAGTTCTGATTCAGAATCAGAACCACTCAAATCTTCTTCATCACCAGGTTTATCAATCTTCTCCGCCCATTTCAAAATCTTTAGATTCTTATTCCTCATATTTAGAGCTCTCGTCATCCTCATCTTCTTCTTCTTTTGATGCTTCACTTGTAGACTTCTCTTCAGCATCATTCACATTCTCAGCTCCAGCATTTGCAGCAATGTTGTCTTTTATAGTTTGGTTGTTAGGAACAGTTCTGAACACCTCATCATCTAAAAAAACAAAATATCATATCAGAATGGTAAAAAAAATCAAAAAGTGATACCTATTAAAAAAATAATCCTACCAGAAGAAATGCTATCCACAACAACATTCCCAACAACTTGTTTCTCATTAACACCATATTTCAATTTTTGTTTCTCAACAACTTACTTATTGCCATCATCAACTAAAATAAAAAAAATTCAAACCAGATAATTAGATCTTGGGATCGTAACAAAAAATAATAGAAACCTGAAATAATCAACTAAATATATGAACCAAAACTTAAAAGTAATAAGAATAAAACATTGAAAGATAAAAACAAATTAAAAATGAATTAATTTTAATATCTTTGCTACTAACACCCTCAGCAACAACCTTAGATTTCGTCACAGCCACAGTCTTCCGCAACATCCTCCTCTTAAGCAAACTCTCATGATCAACTCCAACAAAAATGTCCTCTTTTATTGCTTCTTCAAACTATCATCATTTTTCGTAACAGGGATTTTACCCTTACCAACACCAACAGCTACAAAAAATAAAACATCAAATCAAATTACATAAGGAATAGGAATAAGACGTTGGAAGGTGAAAAAATTAAGAACATACTCCCTCCGTCCCGCTATAAATTGCTTAGTTGCTTTTAGCTCTTTATCCAAGACACACGTTCGGCAGTTAATA